>JAIEZT010000012.1:31895742-31993242 GCA_019594935.1 Periophthalmus modestus | reverse complement strand
GGAACATCTGTAGTCCAGGCCTGTCTGAAGTTTGTAGAGCATTTGGATGATCCAGAAGAGAACTGGGAGAATGTCATATGGTCAGATGAAACCAAAATACAACTTTTTGGTAAAAACTCAACTTGTCGTGTTGGAGGAGAAAGAATGTTGAGTTTCATCCAGAGAACACCAGACCTACTGTGAAGCATGGGGGTGGAAACATCATGGTCTGGGGCTGTTTTTCTGCAAAGGGACCAGGACGACTGATCCGTGTAAAGAAAAGAATGAATGGAGCAAAGTATCGTGAGATTTTGAGTGAAAACCTCCTTCCATCAGCAAGAGCATTGAAGATGAAACAGGGCTGGGTCTTTCAGAATGACAATGATCCAAACACTCCGCCCAGGCAACAAAGGAGTGGCTTTTCAAGGTCCTGGAGAAGCATTTCAAGGTCCTGGAGTGGACTAGCCAATCTACAGATCTCAACCCCATAGAAAATCTTTGGAAGGAATTGAAAGTCCATGTTGCCCAGTGACAGCCCCAAAACATCACTGCTCTTGAGCAGATCTGCAGAAGGAAAGGGCCAAACTACAACAAAACCTTGTGGAGACTTACAGAAAACATTTGACCTGTGTCATTGCCAACAAAGGAAACATAACAAAGTATTGAGATGAACTTTTGTTATTGACCAAATATTTATTTTCCACAATAATTTAGAAATAAATCTTTTAAAATTTAGACTGTGATTTTTCTCATTTTTGTCTCTTTGTTGAAGTGAATCTATTATGAAAATTACAGGCCTCTCTCATTTTTAAGTGGGAGAACTTGCACAAACGGTGGCTGAATAAATGCTGTCTTGCCCCAGTGTGTGTCAAAGATTGGTGGCACACTCATAATCAATTACATGAGGTGCTCAGTAATGGAAAGCTGCATTTCAGAGAGAAGTATGATTTATACCATAATTTTTACCATGAAATCACAGTACTTTCATAGGACAGATAAATAACTGTCGTAACGTCTGGGGGACCAAAGATACAGACTTGGAGTAAGGTTTAACAGTGTTTATTGCAAAGAAGCGGATGTGAGTGCTGGTTGGAGGAGCAGGCAGTAGGAAACTGGGTCGGAAGCAGAGGTGCAAGGTGGGTCCAAGAAACAGGATTTGGCAAAAAATGACAAACACTAAGCGAGTACTATGATCATAACCACAAAAAAACAGATTGAGCCAAGCAGAACTGTACTACAGAGGATACACTGACGATCTGGCAGCGTGTGTTGGAATCTTGATTCCTTTGTACTCCAGAAGTGGAGGCTTGATTGTTGGTTGCCAGCAGGTGTGTAGTGGGTGGTGCCAGAATCTCCTCCCAGCTCCAGGCACAGAAGGGAGGGGGAAGACAGCACAGAACATGTAGACAAACTCGGATCTTGACAGTATCCCCCCTAAGGGACACCTCCAGGTGGAACCCACAGGCTTGTCAGGATGGGCCAAATGAAAGCCTGACCAAATCAGGGTCCAAAATATGAGCCCTGGACACCCAACTATGCTCCTCGGGACCATACCCCTCCCAGTCCACCGGGTACTGCAACCCCCTGCCCCGCCGGCAAACATCAATGAGTCTCCGGACTGTGAAAGCCGGGCGACCAGCCACAACCCAGGCAGGAGGAGGGGGTTTGGCTGGAGGGCACAGGTCACTGGAGAGAACAGGTTTAGGTTGTGACACATGAAAAGTGAGGTGAATGCAAAGGGAAGGAGGCAACTTAAGGCGAACAGCAGATGGACTAATGACTAATGACTAATAATTGGTGGTTCTGGAGGAGCGGAGGAGTGGTGCTTGTTTGCTGCTGCCTTTATCTTGGCCCTAGATTGGAGAAGGGCTGCTCTGGTCTTTCTCCAGGTTTTTTGGCAGTGTTGGAGGTGTTGCTGGACAGAGGGCACTGCCAGGTCCATCTCCTCAGAAGGAAAGAGTGGAGGCTGGTAACCTGGGGAGTCTTGAAAAGGGGACAGACCAGTAGCGGAAATCACAACAAAGAGTTGTGAGCATATTCAATACAGGGAAGAAAGGTGATCCAGGTAGAAGGGTTTGAAGACACAACACAGTGCAGCGGGGTCTCCAGATCTTGATTGGCCTGTTTGGTTTGTCCGTTAGTCTGGGGATGAAAGACTTACTGTCATGCTGAAGCCTTCAAAGACGGAACACCAGACTTGAGAAGTAAACTGTGTACCTCGGTCGGACACTGTGTCCAGGGGTATTCCATGAAGTCTGAAAACATGGCGAGTAATGTAATCAGCAGTCTCTTTGGCTGCAGCTAGTTTAGGCAGGGCAATGAAGTGGGCTGCTTTGGAAAACTGGTCAACAACTGTGTTACCTGAGACGAAGGGAGGCCAGTTACAAAGTCCTTTGCCCCAGCACAAACCTGGCAGGTCAAAACATAGGCTCTAGTGTCCTTGTCGATGGTTGGCCACCAGAAGTAGCTTTTCAGCAAGGAGAGAGTTCAGTTGACCCCAGGATAGCAGGCAAATCGAGAACAATAGACCCTTTCCAGTACCTTAGAGCGGGCAGCTTCTGGAACAAAAGAGAACTGGGTGGGGCATTACCTGGGCCAGACTGAATGTGTTGAGCCTCCCGGACCAGACTTTCAATGTCCCAGCTTACAGTGGCGACTACTGAAGTAGGAGGTATGATGGGTTCAGGAGAAGTAGGAGTGCCTTCCTGGGAAAACTGGCTTGAGAAGGCTTAACATTGTGGGACCCTGGACAATAAGTGAGGATAAAGTTAAATCTGCTAAAAAAAAATGTAACCAGTGGGTTTGCCTTGAGTTCAGAGATTTAGTATAAAAGCCTGAACGACTGTATATAAGGCAAATGGTCTGTCCAAACCAGCAAAGGATGCACAGCCCCGTCCAACCAGTGCCGTCATTCCTCCAGGGCAATTTTTCCGCTTTCACATAGAGCTTATTCTTAAGGAGTCTCTAAAGGACCTGGCGTACATGTTGCTGGTGTTCCTGTGGGGTCTTAGAAAAAAGAAGAATATTGTCCAAATACACAATAAACAAAACGGTTAAGAAAATCCCGTATCACATCGTTAATAAGAGCTTGGAAAATGGCCGGAGCGATGGTTAAGCCAAAAGGCACGACTAAGTACTCAAAGTGTCCCAGTGGAGTCTTAAAGGCCGTCTTCCATTCATCACCTTCCCTTATGTGTACCAAATGATAGGCATTTCTGAGATCCAGTTTTGTGAAGACGGTGGCCCTGTGGAGCGGTGTGAAAGCAGAGTCAGTGAGTGGCAATGGATGCTTCTTTTGAACAGTTTTATTATGGAGGCCAATATGGTCGATGCATGATCTTAAGGTTTTGTTCTTCTTGGCAATAAAAAAGAACCCAGCTTCTAAAGGTAAAGAGGATGGACGGATGAGGGTGAGTCTTGGATATATCGCTCTTTGGTCTCCCGTTCAGGTTTGGAGGGGTTGTAGAGGCGACTGGAAGGCAGAGGAGCACCCGTCAGGAGGTCTATAGCACAATCTGTGGGGAGGGAGACACAGCACCTGACTTTTACTAAAAACATTCCCCAGTCGTGACCCATGCTAGGCACCGAGGAGAGGTCGGGTTTGTCTGGAGGACATTTAAGGTGAGAGTTAGCCTCCCCTGCTGGAGACAGAGCAGACTGCAGGCAATTGGCATGACAAAAAGAACTCCATTTGAACACCTCTCCACTGGGCCAGTCAATAAAATGGGATTAAGTTTAACTAGCCAAGGATGACCCAGAATAAGTGGGGTTGTGGGAGCAGAGATGACATAAAATTGTTTCTTCTCATGGTGTTTTTCCGACAAAATTATGGACACGGGTTCTGTGACATGTGTGACCTTGGCGAGTCGTCTCCCATTCAGGGCGAGGGCCGTAAGTGGTCTTCCTAGTAGCTCCAGTCCTACCCCAGACTGCTTGGCCACCTGCTGGTCTAAAAAGTCCTCCTCAGTCAATAAGAACCAGAACAGGTAGTGTCAATGTTTTTTTAGAGTGGCATCAATCCAAAGTCTATTGTGCTTCTAACCTGGGAGCATTGAAAAAGAAAACCATGGCACCGTGTGTGTGTGTGTGTGTGTGTGTGTGTGTGTGTGTGTGTGTGTGTTTATGTGTGTGTGTTTATGTGTGTGTGTGTGTGTTTATGTGTGTGTTTGTGTGTGTGTGTGTGTGTGTGTATTTGTGTGTGTGTGTGTGTGTATGTGTGTGTGTGTAGGTGTGTGTGTGTGTGTATATATGTGTGTGTAGGTGTGTGTGTGTGTGTATGTATGTGTGTGTGTGTGTGTGTGTGTGTGTGTGTGTGTGTGCGTGTGTGTGTATGGGTGTGTGTGTATTTGTGCGTGTGTGTATATATGTGTGTGCAGGTGTGTGTGTGTGTATATTTGTGTTTGTGTGTGTGTATAGTATTTGTGTGTGTATTTGTGTGTGTATGTGTGTGTGTATTTGTGTTTGCGTGTGTATGTGTGTGTGTGTGTATGTGTGTGTGTATTTGTGTTTCTGTGTGTATTTGTGTGTGTGTGTGTATTTGTGTCTGTGTGTGTGCGTGTGTAGGTGTGTGTGTGTATGTATGTGTGTGTGTATTTGTGTGTGTGTATTTGTGTGTGTATTTGTGTTTGTGTGTGTGTATGTGTATTTGTGTGTGTGTATGTGTGTTTGTGTGAGTGTATGTGTGTGTGTGTATTTGTGTTTGTGTAAAAAAGGCCCCCTTGTGGCCCTTGCGAGCCACAGATGTTGACTTTTAATCTCTCTCCTCATTTATTATGCACCTCACTCTACCTGGACTCTCATCCAATCAGAGGACGCCCTGGACTCTCCTTTGTGCAGAATTCGGCAGTCACTCGGAGAATTCACTAGAAGCAGCAGCACTTACGTAGTTCTGTTTGTTAACCTTCTTTGTAGTTGTACCTTTCGCTGTCCTCCGATACTGTGTAGTGTGTGCGTCTTTCGCAAGTAAGTGTGTGATAAATGACCGAGAGTTAATAGTTCATTATTTAATTTATTTTTCATATTTCATTTATATTGTACAGTTTGTATACTGTAATGCCAAATGGGTTCACTGTTTCACCCTTTCGTATTGTGCATCGTGCATCCTCATTCTTGTGTTAGTTCTGCCGTTTACAAGTTACGCACTGCGTGCACCTTAATTGGTTTTAGGCCACGCGGCATATCACGTGGCCGAAGGGCTCCAGCGGCCTTTGTCATTTCTGTTCATGCCCGATAGAGGGAGCCATTCGTGCAGTTATTTTCTCGACCACTAGATAGAGCTATTTGTCTGAATAGCTTGTCTTTAAGCAAAGCTGACATTATCAATACTGAGGCTTTTATTTGATTTCATTTAATGTCAGTTTTAATAGTTTGTAATCGTTCTATCATTGTGTATAATTTCTTCTAGTTATACTGTGTTATTTGTACCATTGCATTCATTCATTGTTGTTCTATTTCTTCTTGTTTCAGAACCACACACATACCCACACATACCATCACAATTTATAATAAACATCAACAAATCAAGTGGAGCGTCATCGTGATTCTGACCGATCACCTGCTGTGGGTTCTACCATAACGATCCAGAAAATTAATATATTGAGGAAACCAATCCTTCCTCACAGTTTGTGTGTGTATTTGTGTCTGTGTGTGTGTATTTGTGTGTGTGTGTGTGTGTGTGTGTATTTGTGTCTGTGTGTGTGTATTTGTGTGTGTGTATTTGTGTGTGTGTGTGTGTGTGTATTTGTATGTGTGTGTATTTGTGTATTTGTGTATGTGTGTGTGTGTGTGTGTGTAAGTGTGTGTGTGTGTGTATTTGTGTGTGTCTGTGGATTTGTATAGAACAATTTAATCCACTGAATCCCGTTTAAAGCTTTATTTTGTACAATTATTCTATATGTTTCTTGGCTGTAAAACCCTCACCACACACTCTATACACTTTTCTCACACAGGCATTAACATTTTCTCACATTTCTCTCTTGTTTAAACACTCTCAAAGTAGATTTAAAAAGAAATGCACAGTATTATAGAACAAACCCAAATACTGTACTTTACTGTAAATAAAAATGATGCTTTTAGAAATATTTATTTATTTGAAGGACAATGTGCAGATACATTAACAAGATGGCTGCACCAGATTTAGCAAAATGCTAATTTCCATCTGTAGTCCTTAGCACAGGGGTCCCCAAACTTTTTCTTGTGAGGGCCACATAACTTTTCGCTTCTCTGTTGGGGGGCCGGGGTCAGTTTGTAACAGAAAAAGTGACGACTGGATTCTTCACAGAACAAAAGTCAGGAAATAAATAATAACACTATTAAATATAATAAATAATAACCAAATTACCCTCCCTGGGTTCTAATCATCAATCAATAATCGTTTGTCCACTTCAGGTTAAATGCCCTGCATTCTGAATCTATTTCTCTCTTACCAAACCTAGATGAGAGAGCCAGGTTCCACTTAATTTACATAATGTTTATTTTACATATTAAAAAGAAACAGTGATTGAACTTCATTAACAATGCCTACAATAGATAAAATCTGAGTTTGCCCAGACACTCATTCAGCTCAAACCCACTGCCTGTCAGACCATATACTGGGAAAAATCCAGCTCGACGCACAGGTCAGGCGTGCGGGGCTCAGACGCGCGGAGCACCAGTCCGAGCCCAGCACAGCGCCACTAAACGCGATCTCACAGAGGACCAACGTAACTTGTAAATTGAGCTGGTGAAATAAAACAAGACAAAACAAAACAAAGCAAAAAGGCAAAACCCCGGAAGGAAAAAGGCAAAGCAGAAAAACAAAGCAGCAGAGGCGGTGCCCGGTGCCGCTGCTGACACTGATGACACCTACAATGAGGATTAACCATTAGTCCCACAGCGCAATGTAACGTAACTCAATTAAGGAGGCACACGTACCGCTGATGAAGGTGAGCACACAAAGGTTTGATGGCTGGGAGTCCGCTTTACGCAGCTCACTTTCTGGATTTTGAAATGCGTAATGGACCTGGTACAGCGAGTACAGCCGAGCACCAGGACTACAAGGGACAGATGCGTGAGAGTTTGGGAATTTTATGAATGAAGAGGCCGCACGGGGCATGACCTGTCACTGCAGATGAAGCACACGCGACGTGCACTTGGCTCAAGGTGCAAAGTTACGGCCAAGCAGAGAAGCTGCATGAAACATGGACTTTACTTTGGACAATTTTATGAATGGGCAGGAGTAGTGAATATTAATTACCTGTTGCCAAAGACGAGGGCGCATGAGAACGCGCAGTAAAGTTCAGTGTGTTGCGCGAGTGACGCGGTGCCGAGCTGCAGTCAAACAGCGGCACTAAAAGAGGATGATTTAGGAATTTGGATATTTTCATGAATGAAAAGTAACGAATTAGGACTTTACCTGGGCATGGAGGACAGAGCTGCCTACACAGGGACACAGGCAAATGTGTGTGGGGAAAAGGGGGAGTAACGAGAAAGGGAGCGCTTATATAGTGCACCAGAACGCACCGCGGGAAACCAGGTGAGCGCCCCTGCAGTACAGGCCTCAACAGCTGTCCTACCACATATGTGTTTATGAAATAGTTACTAATTAATAGTTAATAATGAAAATAGTTCATAACTAAGGAACATTTTATTGCAAAAGTCCAACTTTATTATCAAATACAAATACACATATATGAAAAAAAAAATCAAAATGCTCTCTGGTATTGTTCAGGGGGCCGGACCAAATGTGGAGGCGGGCCGTATCACAAACTTTAAAAAACAATTCACATATAAAAAGTGCAACACAAAAAAAATGCAACAAAGATCAGAATAAATACAGTGTGGTCCCTATCAGATGTATCCACGAGGGTAACAACTGATGGCCAAATACCCGTCTGGTATTGTTAGTGTGAGCAGGACTGATGGTCAAGAAGCCAGTTTTTAACAGCCCATGAAAAGCTGTGATAATCTGCTATGTTCTTTACATTTTCTGGAAGCTCGTTCCATTCCTTGATGGCTTTAAAGGAAAAGGCAGATTGAGAGAAAGCGGACTTTCTTTTAGGAACACTGCAGTCGCCCCTAGACACGGACCTTAACACTCGACTTGTTAGTTGGGAGCGAGGCTGTACATAGGTCTTCAGTGGGTGTGGGGCAGCGTCATACAGGATTTTATGTACCAGGCGAATATCGGAGTACCTGATCAAGTACAAATACTGTAACTGATCAAGTACAAATACTGTAAAAAATAACATTTTAATGATAAACCTACGAGGTTGGACACATAAGAAATTATTAATAGTGACTCAGGTGTATTTCACAGTTCCTCTGACCCCGCCTCTTCTTCTGACCCCGCCTCTTCCTCTGACCCCGTCTCTTCTTCTGACCCCGCCTCTTTCTTTGACCCCGGCTCTTCCTCTGACCCCGCCTCTTCCTCTGACCCTGCCTCTTCCTCTGACCCCGCCTCTTTCTCTGACCCCGTCTCTACTTCTGACCCCATCTCTTTCTTTGACCCCGGCTCTTCCTCTGACTCTGCCTCTTCCTCTGACCCCGCCTCTTCTTCTGACCCAGGCTCTTCTTCTGACTGCACTTCTTCATCCTGGCGTCGCTGTAATGTCCCGTAATGTTCTTTTTCCTGCAGTCACTGACCCACAAACTAAAGCAGGCTCCATCCTTATGATGGTCTTGTTGCAGTTACAGCCCTTTTTGCTCCTTGTTAAAACTTATTGCTGCTGTCGTCCTTATGTGTCATGATCCCTGTCTGCTGTCCTCCTGTGTTGTTCTCCCCCTCCCTCACCTGCTGACTCCGGAGCTGGGCGGAGCTTCCAGTCCCTCCCATGCGCACCTGCACCTCATCAATGTGATTACCTCCACCTGCCATGGGTATAAGATGGACTGGAAGCAGTCACTCGGAGAAAGAACGTCCGCGTGTTCACGTGAATACTCCTGCCTGGCTTTAGTTTCTTGTTGCCTTTTATGTCGCTTTTCACTTGGATTTTTGCTCTTCTCCAGACCCCGCCTTGGACCTGCCCCGGACTCCCGCTCCCGTACACCTGCACTGGTACTGTATCCTGATTGTCTTCCTACTTATCCTCCTACTTTCCCTCAGTATGTCCAGACGTCCAACTTTTTCTGCGATGGCAGTATCTTAGTATCTTCCTCGGTCTTTCGGGCACAGGCGCCTTTGTTGGTGCAGAACGTTTCATCGACATTGTGGGTTTTGTCGGGGAGAAAACTTGCAAACATACAGCACTTCAGAGTCACACTGCGATCCAAAATTTATATGAATTTGTCAAGCTGAACGCATTTTGTATTGTGCAGGAGACACGGCATTCAGCCAATCAGGACGCAGAACACAATGTGTGTTCATACACTGTAAAAAAAAGCATACAAAATTGCACACCAAAAAAAATCTGAAAAAAATGAGCCGTGATATAGCGAGGGATCACTGTAAAGTTTTCCTTGAATGAGAGTTCCTTTAGTGTTCTGAATAAATAAATCCATTAAACGCGATCAAAGGTTTTCTCTGCGTCCAGTGTAAAGACAGCAGCCTTTTCTTCTTCATGTGCTACATACAGTACTGGTGTCACCATTATCATGAATTGTCAGAAAATGCACCATTTCTTTATTTTTTTTTCAACACTTTGAAAACTGTGTTTTTTACAAAAGAAGAATGTTTAACGAGGGCATTTGCTCAAACAACGGTTTAGTACAACACTATGTTCTAATGTCGTGTCCTCCTCAGAAACATCTCTGGAGTTGTGGTTTGTTTCATTCACATTTCAGTAATCCTGCACATTCAGTCCCCCTGTGCACAGTTTACAACACTGCCCCCCACTGGAATATGTCAGGAAGTTGTAATCGAGTTCTTCTGGGCCTTTCAAGGCTTCATAAGACCTTATACTTAAATCAAACCTTTTATGGTTAATGAGTTTTTGACCATGTTATAGTTGTTTCCCCTCATAATTTATTCACCCAAAGTTGTATTTGGAGTGATTCATATTTGAATGTTCTTTATTTTCAAGACACTATTTTATGGTCTATCCCTGTTTTCACCTCCACTGGTACACACCCATTGTGACACGCCCACTGTGACGTACACGCCCACTGTGACGTACATGCCCACTGTGACGTACACCGCCACTGTGACACGCCCACTGTGACACGCCCACTGTGACGTACACACTTCCTTCTCCGTTTTTTTTTTTCTTAATCTGTGATACTCGTAGGATTCGGCAGCGTTGCACAGTTATTTTAGTTCAAATGAAAAAAAACAGGGCTCCTTGCTGGTGTGATGTGCTGCTGTCCATAGGGGGCGCCAACAGCATGCGGCACTTTGACTACAAGACGCTGCCAAATCCTACGAGTATCACCGATTAAGAAAATAAACTGGGTGTGTCCTGTTGGAGGAGAAAACGGATAGATCGTTAAAATGGTGTCTTGAAACTCAAACATGAATCAGTCCAAACACAACTTCAGAGGGTCAATGAGAAGAAACGACTAGAACAAGGAAGACTTTGCAGAATAGGTCTGATTTAAGCTCATTCACAGCTCCAGTTAAATCTATGGCTAATGTAACAAGACCTGTACATAAACCTGTGTAATATTTGTTTTACAAATTGACTGATACATTCTTGGTACTAAATGTCAATTTTCAAACTAAATATCATTAGGTTCATTCTGAAGCAGGCTCACTCACTTTGTTTTTGGGACCACTAACAAGGAGTAATGAACCAAAGAGAAAGCTTAGACCAGAGCACCTCAGACAGGCAGAGTCACAGTCTGAGTTAGCTCTTAAAACTCATCTGTTCTTCAAAACCTTTTATTTTTATACAGATGTTGACTTTGACACTGTGTACTTATGTAACCACTCTGCAACAGTAACACAGGGAGAACATGCACACTCCACTCAGATCAGGAGACTGACCCACAACCTCCTCACTGAACCAAAAGTGCTGAGAGAAACCAAATCACATATTGATGATGCTGCCAGCACAAAATTTTAACACTGTATTTTAATGTATAGCATCTGCCATTTTAAGGCTCCCCCTTGAACTGCCATCTTATCGTGGTGGGGGAGTTTGTGGACCTGAATGATCCTAGGAGTTATGTTGCCCGGGGCATTATGGCCGTGGTAGAGTCTCCTATGACAAACAGGTCCTATGTGACAGGTCAGACTAAGAGCAGTTCCCAATACCCCTATGATGAGAAATAAAACAAGGACCATAACGTCGTCCAGTATGGCGCAGCCGGGGCCCCACCCTGGAGCCAGGCCTGGGGTTGGGGCTCGAATGTAAGTACCTGGTGGCCGGGCCTTGGCCCATGGGCTCCGCCCTCCTGTGGGCTCAACACCCGCAGAGGGTCTCATAGGGGTTGAGTGCTTAGAGGACTGGGCAGTGATCGAGGACAGGTGTGTCGGTGACATGGTCCACAGACACAGCATCTGGCTGTAGCGACGTGGAATGTCACTTCACTGGGGGGAAAGGAGCCTGAACTCCTTATGCAGGAGGTTGAATGGTACCAGCTAAATATAGTCGGGCTCACCTCCACGCACAGCTTGGGCTCTGGTACCCAACTCCTTGAGAGGGGTTGGACCCTCTACTTCTCTGGCATTGCCCATGGGGAGAGGTGACGAGCTGGTGTGGGCTAGCTCATTGTCCCACAGCTCAGCTGCCACGTGTTGGCGGTGAGTTCACTGCTGTAAACGAGATGGTCTCGTCCCTGCATCTGTGGGTTGGGGACAGGTCTCTCACTGTTGTGTCAGCTTACGGGCCGAACAGCAGTGCAGAGTACCTGGCCTTCTTGGAGTCCCAGGGAGGGGTACTAGACAGTGCACCTACTGGGGACTCCATTGTGGGACTTCAACGGCCAACTGGAGAGGAGGGATGGGGAAGAATGGCTTCCCTGATCTGAATCCGGGGGGTGCTTTGTTATTGGACCTCTGTGCTAGTCAGTTTATCCATAACAAACACCATGTTCGAACACAAGGATGTCCATCAGTGCACATAGCTTCAGGACACCCTAGGTCAGAGGTCGATGATCGACTTCGTCGTTGTGTCATTTGATCTTCAGTCGCATGTCTTGGACACACGGGTGAAGAGAGGGGCAGAGCTGTCAACCGATCACAACCTGGAGGTGAGTTGGATCCGCTGGCAGAGCAGGAAGCCGGACAGACCTGGCAGACCCAAGTGTATCGTGAGGATCTGTTGGGAACATCTGGTAACCCTCTGTCACCAGGGTCTTCAACTCCCATATACTGGGGGAGGTTGGGGATATGGAGTCCGAGTGGGCCAAGTCCATTGTCAATGCGGCTGCGCATAGCTTTGGTCGCAAGGTCTCTGGTGCCTGCCACGATGGCAATTCCTAACCCTGGTGGTGGATACCTGAAGGAGTCCTACCAGGCCCTGCTGGCTTGTGGGAATCCTAAAGCAACTAAGAGGTACCGCGAGGCCAACCGTGCGATGGCCTGTGCAGTTGCAGAGCCAAACCTCAGGGCTGGAAGAAGTTGAGGGAAGCCATGTAGGAGGACTGTCGATCGGCCTCAAAGAAATTCCGTCTGATGCCTCAGGAGGAGGATGCAGTGCTACACCAACACTGTTTACAGTGCGGGTGGAGAGCTGCTGACCTCAACTGGGGGTGTCGTCGGACACCCCCAAAGAATACTTTGAGTATCTCCTCAATCCCACTGTCACGTCTTCTGAGGAGGAAGCAGAGATTGAGGACTCAGAGGCGGCCTGATCCATCACCCTGGCTGAAGTCATTGAGGTGGTTGGCAAACTCCTCAGTGGCAAGGCTCCAGGGGTGGATGAGAGGACGGATGGCTGACACACCTCTGCAACATCGTGTGGTGGTTGGGGACAGTGCCTGTGGACTGGCAGACCGGGGTGGTGGTCCCTCTGTTTAAGAAGGGGGACCGGAGGCTGTGTTGCAACTTCAGGGGAATCACACTCCTCGGCCTTCCTGGTAAGGTCAATTCCAGGGTATTGGAGAGGAGAATTCGACCAATAGTTGAAACTCGGATCCAGGAGGAGCAGTGTGGTTTTCGCCCCAGTCGCGGAACACTGGACCAGCTCTATATTCTCCATCGAGTGCTCGAGGGCTCCCTTGTGGTGTCCTTTGGGGGGTGTTCCAGGAGTATGGAGTCCGGGGTCCTTTGCTAAAAGCTGTCCGGTCCCTGTTTGACCAGAGCAGGAGCTGTGTTCCCATTGCCGGCAGTAAGTCAGATCTGTTCCTGGTGCATGTTGGACTCTGCCAGGGCTGCCCTTTGTCACCGGTTCTGTTCATTATATTTATGGACAAAATATCTAGGCACAGCCAGTGGCCGGAGGGGTCCAGTTTGAGAACCACAGGTTCTCATCTCTGCTGTTTGTAAATGATGTTGTCATGATGACTTCTTCAAGCCAGGACCTGCAGCAGGCACTGGGGCGGTTTGCAGCTCAGTGTGAAGTGGCTGGTATGAAAATCATCTCCTCCAAATCCGAGGCCATGGTTCTTGACCAGAAAAAGGTGGCTTGCCCTCTCCGGGTGGGTGGAGTGTCCATGCCTCAAGTGGAGGAGTTAAGTATTGACAGGTGGATCAGTGCAGCATCTGCAGTGTAGTCACTGTATCGATCATTGTAGTGAAGAAGGAGCTGAGTCAAAAGGCAAAGATCTTGATTTACTGGTCAATCTACATTCCTACCCTCACCTATGATCATGAACTTTGGGTAATGACTGAAATCCCAAGACCGTGGATTTCAGTGCTCGAAATGAGTTTCCTCCGCAGGGTGGCTGGAAGCTCTCTTAGAGATAGGGTGAGGAGCTAAGACACATGGGAGGAGCTCGGACTAGAGCCGCGTCGAGAGGAGCAGCTAAGGTGGCTCAGGCTTATATTCTGGATGCCTCCTGGACGCCTCCCAAAGGAGTTGTTCCGGGCACCTCCCACTGGGAGGAACTATGTCTCTCGGCTGACCTGGGAACGCCTCAGGATCCTCCCGGAAGAGCTGGAGGAAGTGTGTGTGGAGAGGGAAGTCTGGGCCTCCCTGATGAAACTGCTGCCTCAGTGAGATAACGGATAGAAGGATGGACTTGCATTTTTATTAACTATCTGGGTTCACTGTAAATAACTATATTTGATCATATAACTACAAGTAGCATTAATTATTCACTGTTTTATTGTTGTAAATATGTATGTCATTACCCGGAAGCACGTGACCCCAGTCCTAGAGCGCGGCAAACTTAAACATGCATCATGAATCACAGTACGACTGTGGAGACGCAGCCACCAGACTTACGTCTGAGCTGCTGTTGGGACAGTGATCTCTGTTACTGCTGTACGTTTTATTACTATTGTTTTATACACCGTAAAATTAATCAGAAAAATAATCCAAACTGTATCTACACTATGATGTTTTTGTATTATTGTTTTCACCAGGGCTCTTCATCTTATGACTTCATCGCACCACAATAAACGGTAAAAAGGGAGCTTCTCTCTGTTATCATTATAAAGAGTGGAAAAATGACAATGGACTGTTAGTTTGTTTTTAATGATAGTTTAAACCAGAGGAGTGTGGTATAAGTGTGTGTGGTTTAAATAACACGCCACATCTGAGACGCAAATCTGAACTTTAAACTCATCAAGAATCACAGGCAGGACATGTTTGTACAGGTCTAAACTACAGGGTTAGCAGCTTTTACACAGAATGGAGACACAGGGAGGGCATCTGACACATTCACTTATTACTGCCTTATTAAGTATTCATGAATTCCTCATCTATGAACAGGATTCTTAGATCAGATGAGGATGGGTCAAGCTTGGTCCTGACCACGATCCCTGAGTCGTTTCCTCTGTGATGTTCACACAAACTACTTTTTTATGACTTTTATTATTACTGTTCATGTCAAATACACTGATCCTGTAGGAAAATGTGCTTCATTTGCCTCTAGTTAAAACCCAGAGACACATTTCAGATCTGAGCCAGAATCTTCAACATCTCGACAGGTACGAGGCTCTGGAAAAGGAACGGCTCTAAGTTTAAGAGAAGACACCACTGAGACATGTTTGAATCAGGCTAAAATGAGACTGAAGAAACACTTTATAAAAGTGAAACTGAATGTGGTGTATATAGTCTCCTTACACACTTTTATTTTGAATGTGATATTTGTATGTGGCCTAACGCTGTAAGGATTTCATTTTGTGTAGAGCCAAAAATCACAAAAACAGTCACTTCACACGTCTTCAAAAAATCAAAGAAACAGAGATGAGTCAATGAAAGACGAGCAGATTAACTTTCACAAATGATCTTTGTAAATATCAGGAGTTTTAAGAAAGAAATAAGAAAATACTCCTCTCAACATTTATGTTTCACTGATGAAAAACGTCAGTGTCTGTGTTGTATTTTTAAAACCGGTTTAGCCTGTAGTTTTAACTTTCGTTTTCTACCAAAACCCGTGAGACTCAGTTCTACTCAGTGACACTTTTAAGTGTTCACCATGAAGACTTTTGTGGCACTAATTCTGTTGGGAATCCTAATAAAAGACAGCACATCGAGTGAGTACTCTTTATGTGTTGAGTTCATTTAAGATGGATCTTGTGGTGTTCAGGTTTAACTTAACCCTCCTCCTGTTCTGACTCGTGGAGTCACAGTTGTTTTGATCTTTCTCTGTCCTTTCTCTCACTTTAACTGTGTGATCAGTTTTACAGAAGAGAAAACTTCATCTGGATTCACAATGTTTCAGCTTTAAGTTATAAACCACAACAAGACTTTCTATATGGAGCAGTTACAGCAGGAAACGAGCAGAATGAGATCTGGTTTAGTCCCGTCTTATAGCTTATATAACACATTTATTACAAACTTACAGATCTGAGAGTTTACTTAGCAACACATGATGGAAGTTTATTCTGCATTTTTATTGGTTTAAACATGATTCAATAAAAAAGAAAACAATGAATATACTTGTATTCATCTTCACATATATTTAATGAAATTTAAAGAAAATACACTTTAACATTTTTCACTGACTTTATCTTTGACTAAACGGCTGGAACTGGATCTAACTTTTTAAATGAACCGAATCGCTTTCTTTCTAATTTGAATGAATGTTTATTCTGACTAACACTGAACCAACACGAGGATCATCACAGAAGCAGAGCAGGCGACTCACGTGAGAGTTTAGTGCAGAAAAAACATATCTAGCATCTTAATAACTGTTTTTAATTATTATTATTGCAATGTATTATTAATTAGATTATTCACAATTCCAAAGAGTAAAAACTCTCCCGCTCTCAGTTTGAATCTTTTCTCTCTGTGATTTGTACAGCACTGTATATAAAACAGTGAACTTTAAAGCAGTAAAGTCCTCACTCTCCATCAGGCAAATATCTGAATCACAGAATGTAGAGTTTGACACATGAACTCAGAACAGATTAGACTCATCACATCCCTCTGACAGACAGTGAGAGAAGTCTGTCTGATTTACACAGACCTGCCTCAGCTTTACCTTGGACATTATGTTCCTGCATCACTGCTCGTCTTGTTTGAGAACAGCTTCTTTTAGTTTGATTTATTTGTTTTCATCTTTACTGAAATATTCATAAAATACATTTATTTTACATTAAGGACTGATCTAATCTCTCCACAGTGATTTGCACTCCTCTCAGAGTGCGCATCACTGTGGAGAGATTAGATTCTGCTGTCGCTGTGGTGAATGATTTGGAGATTATGCACTGGGACAGCGAGGGCAGCAGGACCGAGCCCACACAGGAGGGGATGAACAAAGCAACAGAGGACGACTCAAAGTTCTGGGACTGGACCACTTATCTCTGTGGGACTAGATAGAATGTAAAACGACTCTTCAACCAGACTGAAGGTTTGACACTTTCACTTTGACACAATGAACAGAGATAATGTTTTTATATAAAGTAATAAAAGATCGGATTCTCCATGCCCGGAGATCCGGTCGTTGAAGCCCCTGCTGTTGACTGCCACCCAGATCTCTCAGCACCGGCCCCTTACGGATCCTCCCACGGGTGGTGGGTCCACGTGAGGACGGCCTCACGTTGCTCCTTCGGGCTGAGCCAGGCCCCGTGGGGAAAGGCCCGACCACCAAGTGCTCGCTCTCGAGCATCCACCGCCGGGCCTGGCTCCAGGTTGGGGCCTCTGTGACGCCGGTCCGGACGATGTAACTAGCCTTGGTCTTGTTCTCATTCTCTTCTGAACCGCTCTTAGTCTGACCCGTCCCCCTGGACCTGTTTCCCATGGGTGACCCTACCAGGGGCATGAAGCCCCCGACAACATAGCTCCCAGGATCATTCAGGAGCTCAAACCCCTCCACCACGTTAAGGTAGTGGTTCAGGGAGGAGAATCCGAACCTCGGATTCAGGAGGAGCAGTGCGGTTTTCGTTCTGGTCATGGAACATTGGACAAGCTCTATACTCTCCATCGGGTCCTCAAGGATTCACGGGAGTTTGCCCAACCAGTCCACGTGTTTTGTGGATCTGGTTGGGCAAACTTGGGGGGTGCTCCGGGAGTATGGGGTCCGGGGTCCTTTGCTAAGGGCTGTCTCTTCCCTGTATGACCGGAGCAGGAGCTGTGTTAGTATTGCTGGCAGTAAGTCAGACTTGTTCCTGGTGCATGTTGGACTCCGCCAGGGCTGCCCTTTGTCACCGGTTCTGTTCATTATATTTATATGCAGAATTTCTAGGTGCAGCCTGGGTCCAGGAGGGTCTGGTTTGGGAATCACAGAATCTCATCTCTACTGTTTGCAGATGATGTTGTCCTGATAGCTTTATTGAGCCAGGACCTGCAGCAGCACTGGGGCAATTTGCAGCCCAATGTGAAGCGGCTGGGATGAGAATCAGCTCCTCCAAATACAAGGCCATGGTTTTCGACTGGAAAAAGGTGGTTTGCCCTCTCTGGGTGGGTGGTGAGCCCTTGCCTCAAGTGGAGTTCAAGTATCTCGGGGTCTTGTTCACGGGTGGGGGAAGGAAGGAGCATGAGATTGACAGGAGGATAGGTGCAGCGTCTGCAGTGATGCGGTCAGTCTGCTGTGGTGAAGAAGGAACTGAGTTAAAAGGCGAAGCTCTCGATTTACAGGTCAATCTACGTTCCTATCCTCACCTATGGTCATGAGCTCTGAGTAATGACTGAAAGGACTAGATCATGGATACAAGGGGCCAAAATGTGTTTCTTCCGCAGAGTGGCTAAGCACTCCCTTAAAGATAGGGTGGCAGGATGGCATCATGAGGAAAGAACATTATGTGGAAATACTGAAGCAACATCTCAAGACATCAGCCAGGAAGTTAAAGTTGGGCTCAAATGTGTCTTCCAAATAGATAATGACCCGAAGCACAGTGCCAAACTGGTTACAAAGTGGCTTAAGGATAACAAAGTCAATGTTTTGGGGTGGCCATCACAAAGCCCTGATCTCAATACTATTGAAACTGTATGTGCAGATCTGAAAAGGCATGTGCGAGTAAGACGGCCACAAACTTGGCTCAGTTACATCAGTTCTGTCAGTACGAATGGGCCAAAATTCCTGCCAATTATTGTTTTAAGCTCGTGGAAGGAAATCTAAAATGTTTGACCAAAGCCATACAGTTTAAGGCCAGTGGTACCAAATACTAAAGGAATGTATGTAAATTTCTGACTTTGAAGAAAGTCATTATTCTTTCTCTTCTCTCATAATTTTGGCATTTAGCAAATAGAAATCATTTTGATAATCCTAACTGACCTAAAACAGGAAAGGTTTAGTCAGACAGTGAGAAAAAAAAGTGTGTATCTTTTTATATAGTGTATGTAAACTTCTGGCTTTAACTGTAAGAGTGTGTGGTTTAAATAACACGCCACATCTGAGAGACACTGAAATCTGAACTTTAAACTAATCCATGAATCACAGGCATTTCAGAACATGTTTGTAGAGGGCAAAATACAGGGTTAGCAGCTTTTACACAGAATGGAGACACAGGGAGGGCACCTGACAGACCTTCAGTACTTTCATTTCTGCCTTATTAATTATTCATTAATTCCTTATCTATGAACAGGATTCTTAGATCAGATGAGGATGGGTCACATTTGGTCCTGACCATGATCACTAAGAAGTTTCCTAGGTGATGTTCAAAAAAACATTTTTTTTCCTCATCAATTCACAAATATTACTGTTTATGTCAAATACACTGTTCCTGTAGGAAAATGTGTTACATTTACATTTGTGTTACATAGCAAAAGACAAAGTTTAAATCTCTCAACTGGACAAATCGTTGTAGGAGTGAAGATGTTTCGCTGCTCGTCCAAGCCGCTTTTTCTGTTCTGATCAGATTGCTGGTGACCACTGCCTTATATCTATCTCAAGGGAAGAGCTAACTACACTGAAACTGGAAACATCTGTTATCTCCAGTTTCAGCTGAAACTACTCTATTCAACCCTTAACGACCCTGCTATTGTTCCCATTGTTCTGGTTCTGAAGATGGAGTTATAGATGGGGGGGGGGGGCATAGATTATGTCTCAGGTCCCTGTTTGTGTTTAAGGAAGGATTCTCTTTCCTAACAAAAACGTGTTCTTTAACTCCCCTCTCAAACCATTTCTCCTCTCTAACTAAGATCTATACCTCACTATCTGCAAAGGCGTGGTTAGTGTCATTGAGATGGAGATGAACAGCTGACTGGGGTCCAGAGGAGCTCTTGTACCGGTGTTGGTACATTCTCTCATGAAGTGGCTGTTCAGTTTCTCCAATGTAAATTTCATTTTTTGCTATGGATCAGGCCTTGACGATTGAGGGATTACACAGACACATTTGCCTCTAGTTAAACACAGAGACACATTTCAGATCTGAGCCAGAATCTTCAACATCTTGATGGCTACAAGGCTCTGGAAAAGGAACGGCTCTAAGTTTAAGAGAAGACACCACTGAGGCAGGTTTTAATCAGGCTAAAATTTGACTGAAGCAAACACTTTATAAATCTGAAACTAAATGCGGTGTATATACACACAGTGTTTCAGATAATTATGTACATTGCATTTCAGTGTCATTAAGGTAAAATGTTTTCTTTTCCAGTGAAACTCATGGTTGGTATTGTGTCTCAGGTCAGTGAAATCAGTCTCAGACACATGTGAAAATTAGAAAAAGGATCTCTCTAGTGCCAAAAGGAGTGAAATAGTTTAATACCTTGGACAAGGTATGAAAACCTTAGAAATTTCACAAAAACTCAAGCTTGTTTATCATACTGTTAAGAGATTTGTAGCTGATTCAGAGCACATACAGATTTGTGTAGATAAAGGCACAATGAGGAAGGTTTCTGCCAGACAAATACATAAGATTAAGAGAGCAGCTGCTAAAATGGCATGACAAAGCCGCAAACACATATTTGAAGCTGCTGATGCCTCTACACAAGGTGTAGCATCCTCCAGAGGCTTGTAGTTCTCCATAAACCTTCTATTCAGCTACCCTGAACTAATGCTCACAAGCAGAAACAACTCCAGTGGGCCCAGAAATATATGAAGACTCATTTTCAAACAGTCTTGTTCACTAAAAAGTGCCGAGCAACCCTGGGTGGACCAGATGGATGGAGTGGTGGATGGTTGGTGGACGGCCACC
The DNA here is from genome assembly GCA_019594935.1 of Periophthalmus modestus. Lineage (NCBI taxonomy): Eukaryota > Metazoa > Chordata > Actinopteri > Gobiiformes > Gobiidae > Periophthalmus > Periophthalmus modestus. The sequence goes on along the minus strand of JAIEZT010000012.1, from coordinate 31,972,718 downwards.
ATGTCCCAACAAGGCTGCGAAGTCAGCACGGAGGGGGCAGTGTCATGTTTTGGGCCGGAATCATGGGGAGAGAGCTGGTCAGCCCCTTTAGGGTCTCTGAAGGTGTGAAAATGACCTCTGTATAGTATGTGGAGTTTCTGACTGAGCACATTCTTCCGTGGTACAAAAAGAAGAACCGTGCTTTCCGTAGCAAAATCATCGTCATGCTGCAGGAACACCTCTCCACCTTTGGCTGCTATGGGCATAAAAGAAGAGAAACTCATGGTGTGGCCCCATCCTCCCCTGACCTCAGCTCTACTGAACCTTTGGAGTATCCTCAAGAGAAAGATCTCCCTGTGGGAGGCAGTTCACATCCAAACAGCAGCTCTGGGGGTTATTGTGACATCCTGCAAAGAAATTTGAGCAGAAACTTTCCACAAACTCACAAGTTCAATGGATGCAAGAATTGTGAGGCTCCTGTCAAATAAGGGCCCTATGTTCAAATGTAACTTGAGCCGTTCAGATGTTTTGATTGAAATAGCTTTTGATTTCAGTAATACGCGAATGCTTTTAATAAACAAATGATAATTATCAGTTCTTAACAATAACACGGTTTGAAACTCTGTTGTGCATAATCATTTGGAACAATGCATTTTCAGTTTTTATTTTTGAAAATCCTGTTATGATAGGGAGATTTGTTCAATAACATTTTAACTGTGCTCTAAATATTGATGACTTGAAAATTATGATGACTGTCATTTATATTGACAATTTAGCAAAATTAGAGAAAAATATAATTTGCATAATCATTTGGAATTGTAATCCAGGTTAAAATTAATTTTTATTTAATATTAATTTATAATTATATTAATATTTATATAAAATAATTATATTAATATTATATTTATATTTTTCTGCCCTCCGTCTCTCACGTAAGGCACGTTACGTGACCGCGCCCCTAACCACGTGACCCCCCGAGTCCCCCAATCACAGCGCGCAGAGCGTCATTTCACACCTGTGTCGGCAGCTCCCTGGTCAGAGTTAAGGGGGAAGCTGCCGAGGCAGATGTGGAAAGAGCTTACCTCCGGTCCGTGGGGAGTTCGTTTGCAACCGGCATGCGCTGTTACACTGAGAATTGGCCAGGTGTTCTTGATTATGATGGCGAGCTAAGACCCGGACCTACAGCTTCATCACCCTACGGGTCTGGTAGGAGGCTGACACAGCCTGCCCCCCCCACTCTTTCTATCTGTTGCTGGCTTTTTGACTATAAAGCAAAGCCAATGGACATTATTCAAACGGACAATATGAATGGAAACTATACAACGAACTCATACTATCAAACACACAGAAGTCAGTAATAAGTGGACGCCACCTGTATGGATTACTTTTCATTTTTTCCCTTTTGTTGCAACAAACTCATCTCACCCAACTAGAACTTTAAGTGCACTTACCAATCCTATCTTACGGGTTCAAATCTGCAGATTGTAAATATCATTATTTTGTGTTTGCTATTTTGTTTCTGTAAATATTTTGTAAAATAATTCACAATAATACACGGTACCAGCACCAAACTTAATTCCTGCCTCCCGCCTCTTACTTACTTCACCAGCTCCAGCAGTCAAATCTAAATCTCCTGATCGCAGTCACACTCAGCCCAATTCACTCAATAACTTTTCTCTTTATTAATAATTAATTAATAATATCAGTTAGCAATCAAACACATGCTACATTTTGGCGAGCTAGCCAGGAGCTGGTGATAGTAAGTAAGTTGTAATAAACCCCAATAGTTCCATTCGATCTCACCAATCCATTTAATTATGGACATTTTTGAGAAACTCGAAATTAAAATATCTAACGCTGTTTTAGTCGATGGAGCAGTTGAACATTGTTCCTCCGAAGTTCTAGATTTTCTTGAGCTATACGGTGATGTAAATCGCAATGATATTATTGATTGTAGCGAGTCTGAATTTCACCGTATGTTAGTTGTTGAGTACGTGTCAGGGTCGTCAGGCGCTAAATTAGCTTCGCTCCTGCCGTATACATTCACTTCAGAAGAAGGCAATAAATTCTATATTCAAAATTTATCTCAAATGTATTCCTCCAAGTTGGGTGGTTCAAAAACCGTCACTTATTTGTCTGACTTGAAACAAATAGCAAAGGTGTCTGGAAAAGATTATGCAGTCGTCCTAGGAGAAATGATGTCTCAAATACAGCAGTCCATTACACAGCTCCAACCTGCAGTTCAAAATGTCCCAAAAACTGAACAAACTGATCCAAGACCATCACAAATCCAACAAGCACAACCTTTACCAATTCAAACTGAATCAGTCAGTCCTCCTTCACAATCAGTTCCCACTACTTCTGCTTCTGTTCCTAATAGTGCCCAGAGTGCAGAGAGGCGATCCATCACATCCGGTGACCTCAATCCTCCTGAAGTACAGTGCTACGTCGTGGAGCACGTGGTCCGGAGAAGTGAACCTTCTCACCGTCTGCGATCCTTTTCTGGTAAAGTGCCCAGGCCAAGCCAGGAAATGGACTATGAAACTTGGCGGTCTGGTGTCGAGTTAGTGCTGCGTGATCCATCCATCTCAGATCTCCAACGTACCAGACTAATTCGTGACAGCCTGCTGCCCCCTGCCTGTGACATGGTTAAACATCTACGCCACGATACACTGCCAGACGTCTACCTACAGCAGCTAGAATCTGCGTATGGCACTGTTCAAGATGGGGAAGAACTCTATGCTAAGTTCATGGACATTTATCAAAATCATGGTGAAAAGCCGTCAGAATATCTGCAGCGACTCCAGGTGGCACTGCAACATGCTGTGAGGAGAGGAGGAGTGTTGGGAGAGAGACATGGACAAAATGCTTATTGGCTCAATTTTGTAGTAGAGGATGTTGGGACAATGGATTAATTTCAGAACTGCAACTTAAACAAAGGAAATCAAACCCACCTTCTTTTTCTGACTTTTTACTACTTCTACACACAGAAGAGGACAGAGAAGCAGCAAAAACTCTGCGAATGAAGCAACATCTTGGAGCAAGACAAAAAGTTTCCACAAACATTCAACTTGTACAAAGTGAAGATGAGACAAATCTGTGCACTGCTTTGACAAATTTGACAAAGACACTGTCACAACAAATGACTGCAATCCAACAACAGCTGGCTGCTCTCACTACTAGTCAGTCTAGACCCTTACCTGTAACTCCAGAGTCTACTCAAAGAAACGAAAAGAGAAAACCAGTGAAATCTACAAGACCAGCTTCTTCAAACCCGAAACCTGGTTATTGCTTCCGCTGTGGGGAAGACGGACACATTAGACCTCGATGTGATTCAGATCCAAACCCTGCACTGGTTAACGCAAAGCGCCGGCAGTTCCAGGACAAACAGCAAAAGTGGCAAAAGCAAAATCCCACTTCACATGGACATTTAAACTAGCTTCAGTTTCTGGTGAGGGACGCCCAGAAACTGAGCCGGACACATCCTGTCCCGCGAATAACCAACTTTCTGTTCAATGTAAAGAACTGCAGTCAATTTCAAAACACAAAAGCAGAGTACCAAAAGGACTCGTCGGGTCCAGATGCACAGCTGAGATCACAGTCAATGGTCACAATAGCTCATGTCTTCTGGATACGGGTTCTCAAGTAACCACAATACCAGTCTCATTTTACAACAAACACTTGTCTGATCAACCTGATCAATCCTGTCCAAGACCTGCAATTGCCAGACCTACTCCAAGTGGAAGGTGCAGCTGGGCAAAATATACCATACCTCGGATACATTCAAACAACCATGACATTCCCAAAAGACTTTGTTGGCAGCATCATCACTGTTCCAACATTAGCACTCATTGTTCCTGATGTAAGACCCAGATTTCCAACTTCAATCCTTATCGGTATGAACACTCTTGAAACACTTTATGACAGTTTCCGGCAAAGTGACAATTATTCTTTCCAGCCACAGTTCTCTGGTTATCGTGCTGTGTTGCAAACTCTTCAAGTGACTTACCAACAAAGCAGCAGTGATCATCTTGGAGTTGTAACTCTGAACAGCAAGTCACCAGTTCTTGTTCCTGCTGGCCACACAGTTGTTCTTGAAGGCTCCGCTAATGCTGCTGGACCAGCTAGTCAGTACGCTATCATTCAACATCCGGAATCAGGCCTGCCGGGTGGTTTGTGCGTAAGCAGCTGTCTAGTTGCCCTGCCAGTTCGCTCACCTCACAAAGTTCCAGTTATTGTGAGAAACGAGTCAGAACAAAACACCTTCATACCATCACTGTCCATCATAGCAGAGCTGGGAGCCTATCAATGTATCATCTCAGAGCAACATGTGAGCAGATCATCAGCAGAGAATGTCAATAAGCTGAGCTTCAATTTTGGCGAATCACCATTACCACCAGAGTGGAAAGAAAGAGTCACAGCAAAGTTAAATGCTATGGCCGATGTATTCTCTCATCATGACTTGGATTTTGGTTGTACTAGTCATGTCAAGCATCATATCAATCTTCATGACAACACACTCCGTTTAAGCACCGAGCAAGACCCATTCACCCTCAGGATATAGAAGCTGTTCGCAAACACCTCAGAGAGCTTCTTGACGCCGGTGTAATACGTGAATCAGAGTCACCTTTCTCATCACCAATAGTTGTTGTCAAAAAGAAAAATGGAGATATTAGACTTTGCATCGACTACCCGCAAACTCAATTTACAAACAATCAAAGACGCCTACGCATTACCAAACTTGGAAGAATCATTTTCAGCACTCACCGGATCCAAATGGTTTTCAGTCCTCGACCTCAAGTCGGGCTATTACCAATTCAAATGCATGAAGCAGACAAACCAAAAACAGCTTTTGTTACACCCCTCGGGTTTTGGGAGTTCAAACCGTATGCCCCAGGGAGTAACTAATGCACCCTCAACGTTTCAAAGATTGATGGAAAAATGTATGGGTGATTTACACTTGAAAGAAGTCCTCGTGTTTTTTGGATGACTTGATCATTTTCTCCGATACACTTGAGGAGCATGAGAGCCGTCTGCTGAGAGTGCTGAGCCGTCTACATGACTATGGGCTGAAGCTTTCGCCTGAAAAGTGCAAATTCTTTCAGACGTCAGTCAAATATTTTAGGGCACATTGTTTCTGCCAAAGGTGTTGAGACCGACCCAGAAAAAGTGTCAGCGCTGAAATCCTGGCCAATTCCAACTAATTTAAAAACTTTACGCTCTTTTCTGGGTTTTGCTGGTTATTACCGTCGTTTTATTAAGGGGTGCTCAACCATAGCTAAACCTCTCAATGACTTGACTCGTGGTTTTGCATCGCCACGTAAAACTTCAAAAGTTCAAACTTCTAAACAAACAGTTCGACCCGAAAGAGCCATTCGGTTCAAGATGGAATGCTGAATGTCAACTTGCTTTCACAACCCTGGTTGAAGCACTTACTAGCGCACCCGTTCTTGGCTTTGCAGATCCGAAACGTCCGTATATCCTTCATACGGATGCCAGCACAACGGGGCTAGGTGCTGCCCTTTATCAAGAGCAGGACGGAGAACTCAGGGTTATTGCTTATGCAAGCAGAGGACTATCAGCCAGTGAAAGCCGCTATCCAGCACACAAGCTTGAATTTTTAGCACTAAAATGGAGTGTTACTGAAAAATTTCAAGATTACTTGTATGGAGCTGATTTTACAGTGGTAACTGACAATAATCCACTTACTTACATTTTGACTTCAGCCAAATTAGATGCAACAAGTCATCGATGGTTGGCTGCTCTTTCCACATTTTCATTTAAACTACAGTACAGAGCTGGAAGACATAACATGGATGCCGATGCACTTTCCCGTCGTCCACATGAGCATTCTTCACATAACTCTTCCGATGAAGAACTTCTTGACCAGTTCATAGTGCAACACACTCCAGGGCCTGGTGACCTCACTTTGTCTTCTGATGTGGTCAACACCATCTGCCAGAGTTGCCTGATTTGCACTGAAGCAGCAAGCACACTGGTCGAGTCCCGTCCATCTCAGCCGACGCTGTTCCTGCGAGCTTCGATGAACATCATGGGCTGCCTGTTATCCCAGCTCTATCCCATTCTGAGCTCCGGGAAAAGCAGAGGGCAGACCCTAACCTCCGGGAAGTGATACATCAGATGGAGACAGGTGAAAAGATCCCTCCCACTCTCAGGGAGGAGCTGCCAGAGATCTCCTTGCTGCTCAGAGAGCTCAACAAACTGGAACTGGTTGAAGAAATTCTGTACAGGAAGCGACAGGACAATGCGCAGCTTTCACACCAGCTCGTCCTGCCTGAAGAACTTCGTTCTACTGTGTTGCAGAGTTTACATGACGACATGGGTCATATGGGAATAGAGCGCACTTTGGACCTTGCTCGCACCCGCTTCTATTGGCCCAAAATGGCTGCTGACGTGGAGCACAAGATCAAGACTTGTGGTCGTTATATTCGGCGCAAAGTTCTTCCTGAGAAAGCCGCTCCTCTTGTCAGTATTCAAACTTCCAGACCATTAGAGCTCATCTGCATGGATTTCCTCAGTCTTGAGCCAGACACTAGTAACACCAAAGACATCCTTGTGTTAACTGACCACTTTACTAAGTTTTCTCTTGCTTTTCCAACACCTAATCAAAAGGCACGTACAGTAGCCAAATGTCTCTGGGACAATTTTATTGTTTATTACGGAATACCAGAGCGTTTACATACTGATCAGGGACCAGACTTTGAGTCCAAACTGATAAAGGAACTGTGTGAAGTGGCAGGAATCAAAAAGTGCCGGACTACACCATACCATCCCAGAGGGAATCCGGTTGAACGATTCAACCGCACTCTACTCAATATGCTTGGAACACTTGAATCAAAACAAAAATCAAAATGGAAAGATTACGTCAAACCTCTAGTTCATGCATACAACTGTACAAGAAATGAGACAACTGGATACACACCCTATGAACTAATGTTTGGACGTTCTCCTCGTCTTCCGGTCGACTTGGCCTTTGGTCTACCAATTAACCAAGACAGGCATCAACCTCACTCAGAATATGTCAAAAACTTGAAATCACGGTTACAAGAAAGTTATAACATTGCTTCAAAAAACGCTGCCAAAGCCGCTGAAAAGAACAAAGTCCGGTTCGATCAAAAAATCATTCCTTCAAAGCTTGAAGCTGGAGACCGCGTTCTTGTGCGCAGTGTGCGATTGAGAGGAAAACACAAGCTCAGCGATAAGTGGGAACAGGACGTGTATGTCGTGGTCAAACAAGCTGGAGAAATGCCAGTTTATGTGGTCAAACCAGAGCAACAAGATGGTCCAACTCGAACTCTTCATAGAGATCTTCTTTTACCATGTGGCTTTCTGCCTGCTGTCACCCAAGAGTCATCTGCTGAGACCAGTTCAGTCTCAAAGCCAAAAACAGTGAGCAGGTGATGTCAGCAGTGTCAGACGTCACCAAACTCTGAAGACTCTGCAGAAGAAGATCCACCACCAGTCACTGTAGTTCCAAGTCTTTTAAGGTTCCAAAGGGAAGGGGTGCATAACATGCAGAAACCATCTTGCAGTTTTCCTGAGAACAATCCGTCTGCACAGCCCTCACCTGTCCCTGGACCAACTGTTACCGAAATCACACTGGAATCTGACAATGAACACTTACCTGAAGAAGAAACTCACTTACCTGAGTCCGAGCCTGCTGAACAATCAGTTGAATTTCCTACAGAAGATCACTTACCTGAAATCTTGCCTGATCCATCCAGTCTAGAGTCCACTGAAGTTCCACTCACAGACAATACTGAAGTCCATTCTGAGACCAGTGACCCTAATACACATTCAGTAGAGCCCGAACCAGAACAAATTCCTAGACGTTCTGTCCGCCAAAGACTACCACCTGATAGGCTGCAGTACAGTTCGCTAGGCAATCCTTTAATATCTGTTGTTCAAACTCTATTACATAGTTTATCGGACGCTTTAAGCCCACGTCCTACCGCCAATTCTCCCATTCACATGGTTTAGCATGCAACGGGACTTGCATAGATTTAAGGGGGGAGGGTGTAACCCAGGTTAAAATTCATTTTTATTTAAGATTAATTTATAATTATATTAATATTTATATAAAATAATTATATTAATTATATTTATATTTTTCTGCCCTCCGTCTCTCACGTAAGGCACGTTACGTGACCGCGCCCCTAACCACGTGACCCCCGAGTCCCCCAATCACAGCGCGCAGAGCGTCATTTCACACCTGTGTCGGCAGCTCCCTGGTCAGAGTTAAGGGGGAAGCTGCCGAGGCAGATGTGGAAAGAGCTTACCTCCGGTCCGTGGGGAGTTCGTTTGCAACCGGCATGCGCTGTTACACTGAGAATTGGCCAGGTGTTCTTGATTATGATGGCGAGCTAAGACCCGGACCTACAGCTTCATCACCCTACGGGTCTGGTAGGAGGCTGACACAGCCTGCCCCCCCCCACTCTTTCTATCTGTTGCTGGCTTTTTGACTATAAAGCAAAGCCAATGGACATTATTCAAACGGACAATATGAATGGAAACTATACAACGAACTCATACTATCAAACACACAGAAGTCAGTAATAAGTGGACGCCACCTGTATGGATTACTTTTCATTTTTTCCCTTTTGTTGCAACAAACTCATCTCACCCAACTAGAACTTTAAGTGCACTTAAAGTTCTAGTTGGGTGAGATGAGTTTGTGCACTTACCAATCCTATCTTACGGGTTCAAATCTGCAGATTGTAAATATCATTATTTTGTGTTTGCTATTTTGTTTCTGTAAATATTTTGTAAAATAATTCACAATAATACATGGTACCAGCACCAAACTTAATTCCTGCCTCCCGCCTCTTACTTACTTCACCAGCTCCAGCAGTCAAATCTAAATCTCCTGATCGCAGTCACACTCAGCCCAATTCACTCAATAACTTTTCTCTTTATTAATAATTAATTAATAATATCAGTTAGCAATCAAACACATGCTACAGAATGCAGTGTAGTCTCCTCACACAGTTTTATTTTAAATTTGATATTTGTATGTAGCCTAACACTGTAAGGATTTTATTTCGTGTAGAGCTCAAAAACACAACAACAGTCAATTCACGGGGCTTTAAAAAATCAATTAAATAGACATGGGTCGATAAAAAAGCACATTGGCTTTCACAAATGATCTTTATAAATAACAGGCATTTTAATAAAGAAATAAGCAAACCCTCCTCTCAAAGTTTATGTTTCACTAATGGGACACAGATCTGTGCTTTATTTTTTAAAACAGGTCTAGTCTTTCGTTTTCACTTGTGAGACTCAGTTCTACCCAGCAACTCTGCCCTCCTCTTGTACTCAAACTGCTCAGTGTGACTCTTCCTGAACAGACGCACGTCCAGAGAGATTGTAACTTCACTTCTGTCTCTGCTCGTGTTCATCATGAAGACTTTTGTGGCACTAATTCTGTTGGGAATCCTAATAAAATACAGCACATCGAGTGAGTACTCTTTATGTGTTGAGTTCATTTAAGATGGATCTTGTGGTGTTCAGGTTTAACTTAACCCTCCTCCTGTTCTGACTCGTGGAGTCACAGTTGTTTTGATCTTTCTCTGTCCTTTCTCTCACTTTAACTGTGTGATCAGTTTTACAGAAGAGAAAACTTCATCTAGATTCACAATGTTTCAGCTTTAAGTTATAAACCACAACAAGACTTTCTATATGGAGCAGTTACAGCAGTAAACGAGCAGAATGAGATCTGGTTTAGTACCGTCTTATATGACACATTTATTGGCCCTCGGCGGTTACACTTTGACCCTCGTACCAAAGTGTGTTGAGTATTTTTATTTGTTTTGCTATTTGGTTTTCCAACAAAATAAACGCATTTTTGACCCTCTGAACATCGACAAAAAGTCCCCAAACCGGGTATGGGATCGACTGCTCATTTGAAAAAAAACAAAAACAAACGATAAACTTTTTACGACCACAGGCCTAGAGAGCTCAAATTCAAATCACAGTTGTGTGATCCTGGCCTGACTGTAATGGTGTCGTAATGTGGTGTAGACGGACCAAATGTGCAGGCCGGGAGCGGTTTAAACAGTGTTTATTTACAGCAGTGATAATTAAGCACGAACACAGATATTGAGTCTTAGAGTAACAGGGAGCGGGACGAGGAGCCAGGAGTCGGGACCAGGTAACACCGGAGAGCAGGAACGAGGAGCCGGGACGTGGAGCAGGTGAGACCGGACAACGAGGAACCAGGACACGGAGCAGGTAAGACCGGACAGCAGGACGAGGACCCAGGAACGAGGCACAGGTGAGAGCGAGGACGAAGAACCAACAGCGAGGAGCAGGTGAGAGTGCAGGAGCCGTGAGCCGAGAACAATTGAGTGCGTGGATAAGACAAACAGGTTACCAGGAAGACGAGGCGGGAGCTGGACGGGAGATGCAGGCATGCGGAGGATCCGGGAGCTGAGGTGTTTTCACACGGACGGACTTGCACCGAATGAATGGGCCAAGTCCCATTTTATCCTCCACAGCTGGTGGCTCATCAGCGTAGACGAGGTGCAGGTGCGCGTGGGAGGAGCAGCGCTCCGCCCAGCTCCGGAGTGACAGGTGAGGGAGGGGGAGAGGAGACACACGAGGCAGGAGACAGGGAAAACAGGACGTGGATCATGACAGTACCCCCCCCCTAAGGGCCACCTCCTGGTGGACCACCCGGCTTGTCTGGGTGGGCGCGGTGGAACTCGCGGACGAGGTCGGGGTCCAAGATGCGAGCCCTCGGCACCCAGGAGCGCTCCTCCGGACCGTAACCTTCCCAGTCCACTAAGTACTGGAGGCCCCGGCCCCGTCGCCGGACGTCGATCAGACGCCTGACGGTGAAGGCCGGGTGTCCATCCACGACTCGGGCGGGTGGAGGGGGCTCGGCCGGAGGGCAAAGGTTGCTGTTCTGCACGGGCTTAATCTGCGACACATGAAATGTCGGGTGGATGCGAAGCGTCGGGGGAAGGCGTAGCTGCACGGCGGTTGGATTGATGATCTTCGTTATTTCGAAGGGTCCCAAGTACCGGGGCGAGAGTTTTCGGGAGTCCGTCTTGAGGGGGATGGTTTTGGCAGACAGCCATACCTGCTGACCGAGCTGGTAGTTAGGCGCGGGGGTCCGGTGGCGGTCGGCCGCGGCCTTAATGCGTTGGCCCGCCTGGAGGAGCGCAGCCCGTGTCTTGGTCCAGACGCGGCGGCAGCGACTCAGGTGGTGCTGGACGGAGGGTACGGCCAACTCTGCCTCCTCCGCTGGAAAAAGAGGGGGCTGGTAGCCCAGAGATATCTGGAACGGGGAGAGGCCTGTGGAGGAACTCACCAAGGCGTTGTGAGAGTATTCGACCCAGGGGAGAAAAGTGCTCCAGGCCGAGGGGTTCGCGGAGGTCACACAGCGGAGAGCAGACTCGAGGTCCTGGTTGGCCCGCTCCGTTTGTCCATTTGACTGTGGATGAAAACCAGAGGTGAGACTGACCGTGGCACCCAGCCCCTCACAAAAAGCCCGCCACACTTGGGACGTGAACTGGGTGCCACGATCGGAGACAATGTCAGTGGGGATACCGTGAAGCCGGACTACATGGGAGGTGAGGTGGTCAGCGGTTTCCTTGGCCGTGGGTAGCTTAGGTAGTGCGATGAAATGTGCAGCCTTGGAGAGAACCGATCGACGACCGTCAGGATGACCGTATTTCCGTGAGAAGGAGGGAGTCCGGTGACGAAGTCTACGGCGATGTGGGACCAGGGTCGCTTGGGGACGGGCAGCGGCAACAGGAGACCAGATGGGGGTGTGTGTGAGGACTTGGATCGAGCGCATACCTGGCAGGCGGCCACGAACTCCCGGGTGTCACGGTCCATAGTGGGCCACCAGAAGTGCCGTCTGAGCAGGGACAGGGTGCGGCTAGCTCCCGGGTGGCAGGCGAACTTAGAGCCGTGGATCCACTGCAGCACCTGGGAACGAACAGAGTCTGGGACAAAGGTGACACACTGGTGGTCCATTACCTGGATCGGGAGACGTGGCCTGGGCGTTGTGGACCAGGTCTTCGATTTCCCAGTGGACGGCGGCGACGAGACACGAGGACGGGAGGATTGAGCCGGGGTCACTGGTGCTTTCGTGTTGGGTGAACTGACGGGAGAGGGCGTCGGGCTTGACGTTGCGGGCGGTAGGTGAGGGTGAAGTGGAAGCGGCTGAAGAACAAGGACCAACGGGCCTGGCGGGGGTTGAGGCGTTTGGCGGACTGGATGTAGGCCAAGTTTTTATGATCTGTCCAGACCAGGAATGGCAGTTCTGCCCCCTCCAGCCAGTGACGCCACCCCTCCAGGGCGAGCTTAACAGCGAGTAGCTCCCGGTCACCGACGTCGTAGTTCTGTTCAGCGGGGGGGTCAGCCGCCGGAGAAGAAGGCGCACGGGCAGAGCCGATTGTGGGGGTCGAAGCGTTGGGAAAGGACCGCTCCCACACCAGAGTCCGAGGCATCCACCTCGACCACGAACTGACGAGTGGGGTCAGGTTGGTGAAGGATGGGGGCTGACGTGAAGAGAGCCTTGAGCTGAGTGAAGGCCGCGTCCGCTGCCGGGGACCAGGAGAACTGGGAAGAAGGGGAGGTTAGTTGGGTCAATGGGGCTATAACACGCTAAAATCACGGATGAACCGACGGTAGAAGTTAGCGAAACCGATAAAGCGTTGCAGTTGTTTGCGGTTAGTTGGGGCTGGCCAGTCGGTAACGGCCTTAATTTTCTCGGGGTCGGCCTTGATTTGTCCCTTACCGATGATAAAAACCCCAAAAAGCTAACTTCTTCGGAGTGGGAACTCGCACTTTTCGGCTTTTACATAGAGTCGGTTCTCTAGGAGGCGCTGGAGGACAAGACGAACGTGTTGGCGGTGTTCTTGTATGGACTGAGAAAATATCAAAATGTCGTCTAGATAAACGAACACGAAACGGTTCAAAAAGTCTCGGAGGACGTCGTTAATGAGAGCTTGGAAAACTGCGGGGGCGTTAGTGAGACCGAAAGGCATTACGAGGTATTCAAAATGGCCCAGTGGAGTTTTAAACGCGGTTTTCCACTCGTCCCCCTCCCTAATACGAACCAGATGGTAGGCGTTGCGTAGGTCGAGTTTTGAGAACACCGTGGCGCCGTGAAGTGGGGTGAACGCGGAGTCGAGGAGCGGTAACGGATACTTATTTTTAACAGTAATGTTATTAAGACCCCGATAATCTATGCAGGGGCGCAGGGTTTTGTCCTTCTTCGTGACGAAAAAAAAAAAAAAACGGCGCCGACCGGGGAGGTGGACGGGCGGATAATACCTGAGTTCAGAGAGTCTCGAATATAGTTTTCCATAGCTTCCTGTTCGGGACGGGACAGATTATAGAGGCGACTGGACGGCAGGGGAGCCCCGGGCAGGAGGTCGATGGCGCAATCGTAAGGGCGATGCGGAGGAAGCGAGAGCGCTCGGTCTTTACTAAAAACTTCGCTAAAGTCGTGGTACTCGTCAGGAACGGAGGAGAGGTCGGGGGTGTCCCGGGGCGGTTGGCCAGTCGCGTTAGCGGGGGACAGCGCGGACTGCAGGCATTGGGCGTGACAGGCTGGACTCCACCCGGACACCCTCCCCTGGGACCAATCGATGCTCGGGTTGTGGGTCCGGAGCCAGGGGTAGCCCAGCACCAGCGATGAAGAGGGGGACTCGATTATGTGGAAGCGTCGGGTCTCGTGATGATTACCGGACAAAACCAGGGATATGGGTTCGGTAACGTGAGTCACTCGCGCTAGTCGCAGTCCATTAAGAGCCGTGGCCGAGAGTGGGTGGTCCAGAGGGTCCATACGGATGCCCCACTGCTCGGCCAGGGCGCGGTCCATAAAGTCTTTCTCGGCCCCTGAGTCTACTAATGCTAAAACAGAGAGGGTTTCGGACCGAAAACGGAGGGTGGCGTGGAGCCGGAGTTGGTTCTTTTCTCCTGGGATGGCGTGCCGACCCGCTAGTACTCCCAGGGCTACTGGCGGGCCTGCCCTTTTGGCCGGACAGGGCATGCGGCAATGAAGTGGCCTCTGGTACCACAGTAGAGGCACTCCCCAGCGCGGCGGCGGCGAAGGCGCTCCTCCTCGGTGAGATGGGCTCGTCCGAGCTGCATCGGTTCCTCCCTGGGGGGCGCTGGTGAGCGGGGCTCGGTCCGGGCCGGTGAGCGGTGTCCCTCGAACCGGGGTGGTGAGCGGCGTCTCTCTCGGCGTCGCGTTTGCAGGCGTTGGTCTATCCTACCGGTGAGGGTGATTAGAGAGCGCAGGTCCGGGGGTTCGTCACGGGAGGCTAGCTCGTCCTTCAGGGAGCCGTTGAGCCCGTTGCGGAAGACGGCCTTCAGAGCGCTCTCGGTCCAGTCCACCTCGGCGGCAAGCGTCCAAAACTCGACCGTGTAGTCCGACACGGTCCTGGTGCCCTGGGAGAGAGAGAGCAGCCGCGAGGTGGCGTCCGCCTGATAGTGTGGGTGGTTAAACACGAGTTCAAATTCACTTAAAAAGTGTTCATAGTTCACAGATTCTAATAAAGTCTTAGAAAATCTCGCCTCGGCCCACTGCAAGGCTCTTCCCCTTAGTAACCCACAGACATACCGGATTCTGGCCGCATCGGACGAGAAACGACCGGGGCGCTGCTGGAACATGGATTTGCACTGGAAAATAAAGCCCCGGCAGAGGCCGGGCTGACCTGAATATGGTTCCGGATCCGTGCCTCTCGACTCCGGGTGGGTCGGTGGTAGAACTCCCGCGGAGGCGGGGATGGCGGGAGCCGGCGGAGTGGGGGCGAGCAGAGTGGCGACCTGATTACTAAGTTGAACCATCTGTTGGGACAGCGTTTGGTTTTGCTCGACAAGAGTCTGAATAGTTTGGTCATGCCTCCCCAACATCACTCCTTGGTGCGAGAAGGCTTGTTGTATTGTTTGTTCCGCACCAGCGGCCGCTTGGTCCATGATGGCAAGTCCGTTCTGTCGTAATGTGGTGTAGACGGACCAAATGTGCAGGCCGGGAGCGGTTTAAACAGTGTTTATTTACAGAAGTGATAATTAAGCACGAACACAGATATTGAGTCTTAGAGTAACAGGGAGCGGGACAAGGAGCCAGGAGTCGGGACCAGGTAACACCGGAGAGCAGGAACGAGGAGCCGGGACGTGGAGCAGGTGAGACCGGACAACGAGGAACCAGGACACGGAGCAGGTAAGACCGGACAGCAGGACGAGGAACCAGGACACGGAGCAGGTAAGACCGGACAGCAGGAACGAGGAACCAGGACACGGAGCAGGTAAGGCCGGGCAGCAGGAACAAGGAACCAGGACACGGAGCAGGTAAGACCGGACAGCAGGACGAGGACCCAGGAACGAGGCACAGGTGAGAGCGAGGACGAAGAACCAACAGCGAGGAGCAGGTGAGAGTGCAGGAGCCGTGAGCCGAGAACAATTGAGTGCGTGGATAAGACAAACAGGTTACCAGGAAGACGAGGCGGGAGCTGGACGGGAGATGCAGGCATGCGGAGGATCCGGGAGCTGAGGTGTTTTCACACGGACGGACTTGCACCGAATGAATGGGCCAAGTCCCATTTATCCTCCACAGCTGGTGGCTCATCAGCGTAGACGAGGTGCAGGTGCGCGTGGGAGGAGCAGCGCTCCGCCCAGCTCCGGAGTGACAGGTGAGGGAGGGGGAGAGGAGACACACGAGGCAGGAGACAGGGAAAACAGGACGTGGATCATGACAAATGGACTACAAAGTCTAATAAAAATTAACTCTATAGCGCCACCTACTATAGACAGGAAATGTCAACATTATCAGATTAAAGAATATATAATAGACATGGGCCATATCCCATGGTTGGCCAGCAGGGGCACAAAAAGTATCGTACACAACATTCTTAGTCCCACTATTTTGAAATTTCAATCACATGATCACTGGATGACCCTGATTACACTGATATGTCAAGTGTCACCTACAGGAATGTGCAAAATTTACAATGCAGAGAATAAAAACAAATTACTTTGACATTACTTTGTGAAACTTTGCAGAACATTCAGTGATGTGCTCCTGGTTATAAAGCCAATGACACCTATGCCCTAATTTTTTGTCGTTCCTGTAGCATCCACCAAACCACCAATTCCAAGTGAATGACACTATGACTCATTAATGTTTAATGGACAATGAACCAAAACACACCCTCATTGGCAGAATGCACCTGCTTTGTCAAACATGAAATCTTATAACAGTATTTTATCTGGTACAGAAAAAATGACTCAGCAGCGCCACCTAGAGGTGGACCCCCATGGAAGTGGGGAGGGGCAAATTTTGATGTAGGCTGACTACGTTCTAAACTGTTACAGAGCTCCATAAGAAGAGCTAAGAAATGAATGGTTACACTGTCCTATGACAAACAGAAAGTCGGCCATATTGGATTAAATTTCTGACGCCAATTTTTGACATGTTTATATAAAATCTAAAAATCAGGGCCATCATCGCCAGCTTTATTTAGGGCCCGAGCACAAACATGCAAGCGACTTGTTCGCCTTGCACTTGTGTGAGAACCCATCTGTATTTGTACAATTTTGAGAAAAATGGCAAAAAATCGAGCTGTAAACAATAATGTGTAGACAGTTAAGTGGTATAACAAATTTGAGTTCAGTGAGTTCTAATTTTGAGGGAAGACCCTGAGAAAAAATATTGAAAGACGGCTCAGTAACGCCACTTCATAAATTGATTTACATGGCACCAAAGAGAACCCGGCCCAGAAAAATTTCATTGTAGAAAAAGGAAACTTAGGAAGAAAAATAGGTCACGTCAGGACATGTAAAAAATAATATTATGGACCCGCCCTAAACCCTACGGGAAGTCAGCCACATTGGATCAAACCCTGGATTGACAAAATCACTCTTTTGACATCTTCTTCAACAGTTTTCATCCTTCATACTTAGCTAAAAGGCACAAAGCATAAATTTTTGGAAAAATTTCACATTGTTGGATTTTGTAGTAATGTTCGATGAATGCCAGGTGACTGTCCACGACCCAGGCGGGAGGAGAGGGCTCAGCCGGAGGGCAGAGGTCGCTAGTGTGGACGGGCTTGACCTAGGACACGTGGAAGGTAGGATGGATGCGGAGAGTTGGAGGCAGTCGTAGTTGTATGGCGGATGGGTTGATGATTTTGGTGATCTTGAACGGGCCCAGGAAGTAAGGGGACACTTTGCGGGAGTCTGTCTTCAGAGGGATTGTCTTGGAAAATAGCCACACCCTTTGACCGGGCTGGTACGAGCAGGAACACAGTGCCGGTCTGCCGCTGCCTTCATATGTGCCCCCGCCTGGAGAAGTGTGGTCCTGGTCCTAGTCCAGACTCTGCGGCAGCGCTGAAGGTGGTGTTGGACGGAAAGAACCGCTAGGTCTTTCTCCTCTGACAGGAAGAGCGGGGGTTGGTATCTGAGGGAGACCTGAAATGGAGACAAGCCCGTGGCTGAACTCACCAGTAAGTTATGGGTGTACTCCACCCAAGGAAGGAAGGAGCTCCAGGCAGCGGAGACCACACACCACAGAGCAGTCTCCAGATCCTGGTTAGCTCGCTCGGTCTGCGCGTTGGATTGAGGGTGGAAATCAGATATGTGGCTGACCGTTGCACCTTGACCCTCACAGAAAGCACGCCACACATGGGACGTGAACTGGGTGCCACGGTCCGAAACAATGTCCGAGGGGATTCCATGGGGCGTGGGTGGTAAGTTGGTCTGCAGTCTCTTTGGCGGTGGGCAGCTTGGGCGGCCTTGGAGAAGCGGTCCACTATGGTGAAGATAACCGTATTCCCCTGGGACAGGAGAAGGCCGGTAACAAAATCCACCACTACATGGGACCGAGGCCGCTTCGGAACTGGGAGAGTTGTGCAGGAGACCAGAAGGAGGTGAGTGGGAGGCTTTAGCTCTGGCACACACCGGACACGCAGAAACATAGGCAGGTATCCCTGTCCATAGTGGGCCACCAGAAATGCCGCTTCAAAAGGGTGAGAGTGCGATTGGCCCCGGGATACCACGCAGACAACAATGGAACAATGGATCCACTCCAGCATCTGAGAACGAACAGGGTTAGGGACGAAAAGCATTCCAGGAGGACCATTACCTGGGTCGGGAGAATTGGCTTGGGCCTTTCGGACCAGATCCTTGATCTCCCAGTGGACGGCTGCAACAACACAGGAAGGCGGAATGATAGTCTTTGGATCGGTGGAGTTCTCTACCTGGGTAACCTGATGGGACAGAACATCGGGCTTAATATTCCAGGATCCTGGACAGTAGGTAAGGGTGAAATTAAAGCGGCTGAAAAACAGGGACCAACGGGCTTGGCGGGAATTAAGGCGCTTGGCGGATTGGATATAAGAAAGATTCTTGTGGTCAGTCCATACCAAAAACGGCTGCTCCGCGCCCTCCAGCCAGTGATGCCACTCCTCCAAAGCGAGTTTCACCCATATCATAATTCTCCTTCGTTGGGGACAAACAACGGGGAAAAAAAGCATATGGGAATAAACGGTTGTGAGGGTCAAACTTCTGGGAGAGGACAGCCCCCACGCTGGTAAATAAACTGGCGCGAGGTGAACACGCCCTTCAGCTTCTCAAAGGCGGATTGAGCTGCAGGGGACTAGGCGAATTGAGAAGAAGGAGAAGTCAGTTTGGTGAGAGTGGAAATGACACGACTGAAGTCCCGGATAAATCTCCTAGAAAAATTAGCAAAACCGATAAACCGTTGGAGTTGCTTACGGTTGACGGGAGTCGGCCAATCAGTCACGGCCTTGATTTTTTCCGAGTCCACCCTACTATAAAACCAAGAAAACTGACCTCCTCGGCGCAGAACTCGCATTTCTCCACCTTGACGTACAGCTTGTTCTCGAGGAGGCGTTGAAGAACCAGACGAACGTGATGCCGGTGTTCCTCCAAAGGCAGCGGGCGTGACAAGAAGGGCTCCACCCCGACACCGTCCTTGGGGTCCAGTCTATGACGGGGTTATGGGTTTGTAACCAGAGGTAGCCCAAAACCGACGGAGAGGAACTGCGGGATTCATGATGGTTGCTGGATAAGACCAAGGTGATGGGCTCCGTGATGTGCGTAACCCATGCTAGCAGTTGTCCATTGAGGGCTAGTAGTGAAAGGGGAGTGGCTCCATGCAAATTCCCCACTGTTCTGTCAACCGTTGGTCAATAAAATCCCTTTCAGCTCCGGAGTCGACGAGGGCCAATACAGGTATAGTATCCGAACGGAAGCATAGCGAAGCATGAAGTCGAAGCTGATTGTTCTTTACTGGGATTGAGTGCTGACCAACCAGTACTCCCAGTGCTAATGGCGGGCCCTCCGTTTTGGCCGGACAAGAGGCAATGTAATGTCCCTTTGTGCTGCAATAAAGACACTCCCTTGCTAGTTGCACGGTGCAGGCGCTCCTCAGCAGATAGGTGCGCACATCCAAGCTGCATAGGCTCCTCAGCTGGTGGAGCAGAGGAGCACACCTCGGTCCAGACCGGCGATTGGCGTCCCTCAGACCGGGCTGAAGAATGGCGCCTCTCTCGTCGCATCAGATGTAAAACGGGCTGGGCGTTGCTGGAACATAGACATACATTGGAAGAGGAGGCCCTGACAGAGGCTGGGCTGACCTGAATAGGGGTCTGGATCCGTGCCCCTCGACTCCAGGAGACACGGCAGTGTTGCCCTGGCGGTGGCTGCAGCAGCAGGAGCCAAGGGCTGGAGAGCAAGAAGCGTGGCGACTTGATTATTAAGTTGGGCCACCTGCTGCGAAAGACTCTGGTTGCATTCAAGCAGAGTCTGGATTGTCTGGTCATGTTGTCCAATGATAACTCCGTGGTGCGTAAACACTTGGCAAAGCATTTGCTCCGACCCCGAGTCTGCTTGGTACATGTTGGCCAGATTGTTCTATCATAATGTTAAGCTGGCGGGACCAAGAATGCAGAACTCGGGAAGGTTCATCAAGGTCATCAGGAAGTCCAGCTCCGTCCTGGGCTGTCCTCTGGACTCAGTGCAGGAGGTGGGGGACAGGAGGGTCCTGGCTAAGGTCATCTCTATGCTGGACCATGAGTCTCACCCCCTGCAGGACGCTCTGTCTGCCCTGGAGAGCAACTTTAGTGACAGACTGATTCACCCTCACTGTGTGAACGAGAGGTTTCGCAGGTATTTCCGTCCTGCTGCTGTCAGACTGTATAATGAACATTGTTAACACCGAACATGTGTCATTTAACCCATGTGCAATACTCAAGTCACTTTACGGAGCTGTATATCTATATGTATATATATGTGTATATTAGTCTATTTTTGGTTTATTTTTAAGTCTATTTCTTAAATTATTTCAAGCTATTTTTATTTTATCTTGTTTTATTGCATGTACAATTTTCCTTTTGTTGTTTAACTGCGGTGCAATTCCCTACTGTGGGACTAATAAAGGCATATATTATCTTATCTTATTTACAATAGTGAATTAAACAAGCAAAAGATGGTAGATCGGACGAAGAGCAGGAAGCAGGGTGCGAGCCAGGGTCCACGGTGTGACGTGAAGTGCAGGGACGAAGACGAGGAGAACAGTACCCAGGGAGCGGGGAGCGGGGAGCGGGGTGCGAGCCAGGGTCGAGTGACGAGAAGTGCAGAGATGAAGACGAGGCAGACAATATGGAAGGGAAGGGAGGCAGAGTCAGGAGCAGAGCCAGAGGCGAGGGAGCTGAGTCGGTCCAGGGAACAGAAATCTGAAGAGAAGCAAAATCCAACAAGCAGGGAAAAACAGGCAACAAACATTTACTAAAGCCAAGCAAAGAAGTAGTCACGTAGACACGCGGACAATCGGTCAACGAGTGTCTGGTCCTGGCTCCTCTTATCCATGGCAGGTGGCGTTGATTGCGCTGATGGGATTCAGGTGAGCTGCGCGCGGGAGGAGTCAGGAACTCCACCCAGCTCCAGACTCAGGCAGGTGAGGGAGGGGAAGGAGCAACACATGAGGCAGGAAATACAGGGACCATGGCAGATTTGAATGGACCCAGTGAAACGCGTGTGCACATTTTAGAGCTTTTAGAGCATAATGGCATGCAAATTAGGGCCTTATATTTTAAGATGGCTCTATAGCGGCCCCTTCAAGTTTAATTTTAAAGAATTCATAAAAGCCAATCTATTTGTCGTAGATTACTGAAATAATTTACTGTGAGGTTCTTCATAACGGGGAACTTTTATTGTTTCAGTGTAAAAAATGGAAGGAAAAAAAATTATTATTCCTTTCCATCAAGTAAATTTCTCCTGGGAGAAAGAATAAAATGCTCAAAAACTTAGGAAAAGATGGGCTCAAATTTAAATTACATAATGTTGGCAAGAATGGCTCAGTGGCACCCTCTGGAAAATGAAAATACTTTATGAGAAAGGAGGGGGCAGAGTCTATTTTTTTCACTGTGGGCATATAATACTTGTCTGGTACATAGAGCATCAAAAAAGTAAAAAGTATATTATGGCCCCGCCCTAAACCACTTAGGGCGTCAGCCATCTTGGGTCAAATTTTAAATGTCCAAAATCTAGACCTTGTACTTTAATGAACTTGTCTTCGGGTTTTGATCAAATGGGCTCCAAACTGAGGCAGCATCTTCATATCTGGGGTCAAAAGTTGTTAAAAAAATTTACATAAGTTTCAGAGTGTGGTCATGACAAGCTTATAAAGAAGCTATTTTTGAAAGCTTAAAAATCCATAAAATGTTGGATTTATTTATTTATTTATTTGGTTTGTTTGACAGGGACAGTGCACATCAGTGAACATTTCTGTAAATGTACCAGATTTAGCCAGAAAAGCTATTTTTCATCTGCTGTCCCTGGACAGATGGTGAAGAAGTCACCCTAAAATGTAACAATAAAAGTTCCATCCATCCATTTTCTTCCGCTTTATCCGGGGCCGGGTCGCGGAGGCAGCAGTTTCAGTAGGGAGGCCCAGACTTCCCTTTCCACACACACTTCCTCCAGCTCTTCCGGAAGGATCCCAAGGCGTTCCCAGGCCAGCCGAGAGACATAGTCCCTCCAGCGTGTCCTGGGTCTTCCCCGGGGCCTCCTCCCGGAAGGACGTGCCTGGAACACCTCCCTAGGGAGGCGTCCAGGGGGCATCCGGAATAGATGCCCGAGCCACCTCAACTGACCCCTCTCGACGTGAAGGAGCAGCGGCTCTACTCCGAGCTCCTCCCGTGTGACTGAGCTCCTCACCTTATCTCTAAGGGTGCGCCCAGCCACTCTGCGGAGGAAGCTCATTTTGACCGCTTGTATCCACGATCTTGTCCTTTCGGTCATTACCCAAAGCTCATGACCATAGGTGAGGGTAGGAACGTAGATTGACCGGTAAATCGAGAGCTTTGCCTTTCGACTCAGCTCCTTCTTTACCACAACGGACCGATACAGTGACCACATCACTGCAGACGCTGCACCGATCCGCCTGTCAATCTCATGCTCCATTCTTCCCTCACTCGTGAACAAGACCCTGAGATACTTGAACTCCTCCACTTGGGGCAAGGACCCCCCCCCCCCTGGAGAGGGCAAGCCACCTTTTTCCGGTTGAGAACCATGGCCTCGGATTTGGAGGTGCTGATTTTCATCCCAGCCGCTTCACACTCGGCTGCAAACCGCCCCAGTGCCTGTTGCAGGTCCTGGCTCGAAGAAGCCATCAGGACAATATCATCTGCAAACAGCAGAGATGAGATCCTGTGGTTCCCGAACCAGACCCCCTCCAGCCCCTGACTGTGACTGACTGTGCCTAGAAATCCTGTTCATTATATTTATGGACAGGATTTCTAGGCACAGTCAGGGGCTGTGCCTGACTGTGCCTAGAAATCCTGTTCATTATATTTATGGACAGGATTTCTAGGCACAGTCAGGCACAGCCCCTGACTGTGCCTAGAAATCCTGTCCATAAATATAATGAACAGAAACCGGTGACAAAGGGCAGCCCTGGCAGAGTCCAACATGCACTGGGAACAAGTCTGACTTACTGCCGGCGATGCGAACACAGCTCCTGCTCCGGTCATACAGGGAACGGACAGCCCTTAGCAAAGGGCCCCGGACCCCATACTCCGAGAGCACCCCCCAAAGGACACCACCAGGGACACACGGTCGAATGCCTTCTCCAGGTCCACAAAACACATGTGGACTGGTTGGGCAAACTCCCATGAACCCTCGAGCACCCGATGGAGAGTATAGAGCTGGTCCAGTGTTCCGCGACCGGGACGAAAACCACACTGCTCCTCCTGGATCCGAGGTTCGACTATCGGTCGGATTCTCCTCTCCAGTACCCTGGAATAGACAATAAAAGTTATTCGATATATTTACAACAGTGCAAAAATATAATCAACAGTACAGGCAAAGTAGTGAACACACTCAAACAATAAAAGCCATTACACACACTATACATGACACACACTCAGAAGAACACACACTATACATGACACACACACTCAGAAGAACACACACTATACATGACACACACACTCAGAAGAACACACACTATACATGACACATACACTCAGAAGAACACACACTATACATGACACACACTCAGAAGAACACACACTTTACATTAGAGCACAGAGCAACATAAACTAGTGGTTTGATGGGTTATTAGCCAGTTCTTTACATGTTTTTTGAACAGATCATATGTGGGAATGTCTCTGATGTTAGTAGGTACTGAGTTCCACTCCTGAGAGGCTCTAACGGAAAAGGCACTTTGGCTAAAGGTGCTTTTCCGCAGGGGAACTCTGCAGTCCCCACGGGCTGCACCCCGAGTGAGGCGGAGTGAGGCGGAGTGAGGCGGAGTGAGGCGGAGTGAGGCGGGGTGAGGTGGACCTGGTGCAGATGAACTGAGAGAGTGGAGATGACTGGCCATGGACAGTTTTGTAGGTCAAACAAAGATTTGAATACTTGATGAGGTTTCCCCAGTTTAACAGACAGTGTTTGTCCAGGATATTGCAGTGATGATCTTAAAGGTTTTTTGTCCAGTATTTTTATTGTCTGTTTGTAAAGTGATTCTATGGGTTTTAGTGATGTTTTGTTTGCTTGTGACCAAGTTGTTAAACAGTACGTGATGTGAGATAGGACCATTGAATGCATGAACATTTTTGCTGCCTGTAAGGATAGATGAGATCTGATGAACCTGAAGTTTGAGATATTGTATTTTATGCGATTTATTAGGCCCGAGCCCCTACAGGGCGTAGGGCCTATTGCTTCCGCAACGATGAGTGCCTGGGCGAAGCCCAGGCACTCATCGTTGCTAACTGTCTTGCCGAACTTGTGCGCGCAGCGCACAAGTTCGGCTGAGGTCGCGACCTTGCCCTGATTCCACTATCCCAGCAACCCATGCCGCAGGCATGGGGCATCTTTATTACTGCTAAAATGAATGGAAGTCAATGGGAGGTCAGTGGGCGACCCCCGACGTCATGGCGAATGACGGGCGCGTCAGCGCCCGTCATTCGCCAATGACCCCACGGTGACGTGGGGAAGGTCCAGAGCTTTCAAAAAACGTATAATTTGTCATTCTAATGTTATCGGATATATTGTTTTTGCTAAAAAATTATTATTATTTTTTTTATTATTATTATTATTTTTATTTCTTCCTCTTCTGCTCTTTGAGCAGGAATTTCACCCCCTGAACATATTCAAAAACTAACAAATTTTGCCCAAAATTCAGAAGTGGCGAAAAATTTATTTTTTTATATGTTGCATAAATGGGCATAAAAAAATGGCGCGACAGCGCCACCTGCAAAAATCAAAATACATTGCGTCAATGGGAGACGCCCCGACGTCAATTTTGCGTAGAGCCACAAAATTCGGTACACATATTCTTCATGTGATGCCAAACAAAAAATATTATTATGGCCACGCCCCTGACAAACCGGAAGTCGGCCATCTTGGATTGAAATATTCCCAAATGCCGACTCGGCATTTTTTTTCGTTGACGTCGCATTTTCATCAACTCCTCTGAAGGCGCTTCACCTGCAGGGCTGAAAATCACTGGACATCATCTAGACAAGTGGGGCATCAAAAGTTATCCAATTTACGTTGATCCCTATCACGGTTTCCGTGCGGCGAAGCCGCAAATTCCATCGGAATTTTTGCAATTTTTCTAATTTCAAAATTTGCTCCCGTTTGCGCATACAAAGTCCGATTGGGACTCAAATTCAAATCAGTTGTAAAACTTTTGGGCCTAAACCTACTCATTGTGAAAGAAACAAAATTGGCGCGATAGCGCCCCCTACAGAATAACAAATACATTTGCATGGAGGTCCCAAAATTTACTTTTCCCAAATGTTACGAAATTTCACACAAAATTCCAGTGGGTCATCCTGATCAATAAAGTCAATCAGACCCATATCGTTTTTTGCACCCTGTTGCCATGACGATGCGCCAAAGTGCCCATGTTATCCTAATGGGAATGCTCCGAAAATTCCCCATTCATGAGAAAAACATTAGTTTCACGGAATTAAGTGAAATTTGCCAGAATGACTCTTCATGTCATCCTGATCAAAAAAGTCAATCACACCCATGTCATATTTTTCACTCTGTTGCCATGGCGATTCGCGAAATACCCCATGTTATCCTAATGGGAAAATTTCCACATTTTCGTACATTTCAAACTCTTATAACGATGTATTACCTTTAAGGAAGAATGTGAGAATTGGCACGTTGATTCTTTACATCATCCCCATCAAAAAAGTCCAAGGTGCCAAGTTTGTATTTTGCACGGTGTTGCCATGGCAATGCCTGGAAAAACCCATGTTGGTGCATTTTGTGCATCAGTGCTCCCAATGTCTTTTGGCTTAGTTTGGTCACAAGTGCAGCCCAAAGCCACAATAAAACGGAAGCAAGTGGCGGATCAGCGCCACCTACAGGGAGTGCCCGGTCGGCTGAGTGTGAAGCGCGGCCCGCGAGGGCCGTTCGATGCCGCTTGCGGCTTTAATTTATTCTTGTTCTGCACTTTGAGCAGGAATTTGACCCCCTGAACATATTCAAAAACTCACCAAATTTTGCCCAAAATTCAGGTCTGGCGAAAAATTTATTTTTTTATATGATGCATCATTGGGCATAAAAAAATGGCGCGACAGCGCCACCTACAAAAGTCAAAATACATTGCGTCAATGGGAGACGCCCCGACGTCAACTTTGTCGTAGAACCACCAAATTCGGTACACACATTCTTCAAGTGATGCCAAACAGAAAATATTATTGTGACCACGCCCTCTGACAAACCGGAAGTCGGCCATCTTGGATTGAAAATTCCTAAATGCCGAGTCAGCATTTTCGTTGATGTCGCATTTTCGTCAACTCCTCTGAAGGCGCTTCACCTGCAGGGCTGAAAATCACTGGACATCATCTAGACAAGTGGGGCATCAAAAGTTATCCGATTTACGTTGATAGGTATAACGGTTTCCGTGCGGCGAAGCCGCAAAAGTCCATCGGAATTTTTGCAATTTTCAAATTTGAAAATTTGCTCCCGTTTGCGCATACTAAGTCCGATTTGACTCTAATTCGAATCAGTTGTAAAACTTTCTGGCCTAGACCTACTCATTATGAAATAAAACAATTTGGTGCAATAGCGCCCCCTACAGAATAACAAATAAATTTGCATGGAGGGCCCAAAATTTAGTTTTCCCAAGTGTTACGAAATTTCACACAAAATTCCATTTCGTCATTCCAATCAATAAAGTCAATCAGACCCATGACGTTTTTTGCACCGTGTTGCCATGGCGATGCACCAAAATGCCCATGTTATCCTAATGGGAACGCTCCGAAAATTCCCCATTCATAAGAAAAACATTAGTTTCATGGAATTAAGTGAAATTTGCCAGAATGACTCTTCATGTCATCCCGATCCAAAAAGTCAATCACACCCATGCCATATTTTTCACTCTGTTGCCATGGCGATGCGTGAAATACCCCATGTTATCCTAATGGGAAAATTTACAACTTTTGGGACATTTCAAAGTCTTATAACGGCTTCAGACCTTCAATGAAGAATGTGAGAATTGGCACGTTGATTCTTTACATCATCCCCATCAAAAAAGTCTAAGAAGCCAAGTTTGTATTTTGCACGGTGTTGCCATGGCGATGCCTGGAAAAACCCATGTTGGTGCATTTTGTGCATCAGTGCTCCCAATGTCTTTTGACTCTGTTTGGTGACAAGTGCAGCCCAAAGACACAATAACACAGAGGCAAGTAGCGGGTCAGCGTCACCTATAGGGAGTGCCTGGTCGGCCGAGTGCAAAGCGCGGCCCGCGAGGGCCGTTCGATGCCGCTTGCGGCTTTAATTACTTTTCTAATTTGTGGTTTGAAAGTGAGTTTTGAGTCTAGTGTTATGCCAAGATATTTTATTTCTGAGACAGTTTGAAGTTTTTCACCAGCTACTAGAATATCTACAGGAGTGAAGCTGGTGGATTTGGAGAAGAACATTAGACTGTTTTACTTGTGTTGAGTTTTATGTGGCATTTTTCTAGATATTTGGAGATGTGAGTCATGGACTGAGATAGTTTTTCTGTCTTAGATTTTTGCCATGTGTGTAAATGACTGTGTCACCTGCGTACATCTGAATTTGGTTGGATGAATCAAATGTAGCATTTGTGTATTTTGATGAACTGGACAATGATGTGTGAATTAAACTTGCTTTCTAAAATTTGTCTCTCTAGTGCCCCCTGCAGAGTTAAAATGGGGCAGAACAAAATGGTATGTTGCAGACAAATGAAATTTGCTACTGGCAGCCTTTAAAATACAAAAAAGCCAATGAAGATCTAAATCTACATTTGCATGGCCAAATCATTAAAAGCTCCTCATCACCTGCCTCAGCTTTACCTTGGACATTATGTTCCTGCATCACTGCTCGTCTTGTTTGAGAACAGCTTCTTTTAGTTTGATTTATTTGTTTTCATCTTGACTGAAATATTCATAAAATACATTTATTTTACATTTAGGACTGATCTAATCTTGTCCCCACAGTGATCCACACTCTGAGAGTGTATGAAACATCTTCGTCTCAAGTCCCAAACTTCCCAGAGTATGTTGCAGTCACTGTGGTGGATGATCTGGAGGTAGTACGGTGTGACAGTGAGACCAGGAGGACCGAGCCCAAACAGGAGTGGATGAAGAGAGTGACAGAGGACGACCCATTGTTCTGGATCTGGACCACACAGCTCTGTGTGAATTATCTGCAGAAGAGCAAAGGCAACATAGAGAATATAAAACAACTCCTCAACCAGACTGAAGGTTTGACACTTTCACTTTGGCACAATAAACAGAGATAATGGTTTTATACTTTAATAAAGTCAACAACAATCAACAACAACAAATCAACAACAGTAAACATTGTATTGAGCTTAAAAATGTAATTACATAAACATAAGAAACATGAGGTCCAGTTTTTGTTAAATGAGACTCTTTAAATCCTCCAACAGCATTAAGCATAAACAGACTCAGGTCCTGATGTTTGTTCTAGGTTCTCACATTTGGCAGTGGATGTTCGGCTGTGACTGGGACGATGAGACTGATGACATCACTGGGTACGTTCAGAGCGCCTTTGATGGAGAGGACTTTATTTCCCTGGACCCGAGCACAGAGTCCTGGGTCGCTGCTAAATCTGAGGCGGTTTTCACTAAACTGGGATGGGAGAGAAGTGGACAAATTCAGCGTTACAAACACTACATCCACAAAGTCTGCACTGTGGGGCTGAAGAACTATGTGCGCTACGGAGAGAAAACTCTGAAGAGGACAGGTGAGAAGACACATGCATGTAAAATTAAAATTGCAAGCAGTAATAAAGGGCCCTGACAACTCTGGTGACTTAGAAGGGCACTCTTCAGAGGGAGGGCTGGTAATCCTGGCCTGACGTGATTATGGTGCGACGTGCGAATATTCTAGTGTGATGTTGTAGATAAAGGTTTCCATGTTATTTTTCAGGGGGCGCTGGAGAACCATATAGAAAAATATAAGTCACACCTCAACATGTCAACAAAATTACAAAGATTTTTATACCTTCAATGTGTCCTTTTATTAAGAGCTCGTTATGATCACACCCTGGAACGCAAATTATTTTAACAATTTGTCATCCCAGATATTTCTTGATGATGCTGCCTCAGTTTGGAGTCAGTCAGATAAAAACCCTAGGAGAAGTTTTTTAAAGTACAAGATGTAGATTTGGACATCAGCATATTGTGGTTAAAAATGGCACGTTCACGTCCGTGATAAAGTGTGGTCACCATAGATTTTTTTTTGCTCATGGACACATGAACAATGTGTGTAACAATTTTCATCAGATTATGAAAACAAAATTCTTTTCCGTTCTATTGACTTTTTTCCACAAATTTTAGGTGTGGTGCAAATGAGGCTGCAGATAGGGCGTGGTCTTCTTTGGCTTTTCTGTTTGGTATCACATGACACCAGTGACGTGAGGTGAGGTTCATGGCTGGTGAGGCACTTGGGAAGGTTTTACAGTGTTTATTTACAATACAGTGAGGTAAATGTGCAACAGGGGAGCTGAGGGGACCGGGAGCCGGTGGTGCGGTGCGCGGGGCTGAGCGGGAGCGGGAAGACCAGGACTGGAGCTAGAGTGCGACGCCAAGGACCAGGAACAAGGAGTGCAGGTACAGGAGCGAGGTCACTGGTGTGGACGGGTTTGATCTGTGATACGTGGAAGGTAGGGTGAATGCGCAGCGAGGGAGGTAGTTGAAGCTGGACTGCCGCAGGGTTAATGATTTTCGTGATGGGGAAAGGACCTAGGAAGCGGGGAGACAATTTGCGAGAATCAGTCTTAAGAGGAATAGTTTTGGCAGACAACCATACCAATTGACCGGGTTGATACTCCGGTGCCGGGACTCTGTGACGATCGGCTGCCCTCTTGGTGCGTTCCCCAGTGTGGTGGAGTGCAGTTCTGGTCCTTCCCCAAACCCTGGAGGTGGTGCTGGACTGACGGCATGGCGAGATCCCTCTCCTCGGCCGGGAAGAGCGGAGGCTGATAGCCCAGGGAGGCTTCGAACGGGGAGAGACCGGAGGCCGTACTGATCAAGGAGTTGTGGGCATACTCTATCCACGGAAGGAAGGTGCTCCAAGCGGAGGGGTTGGAGGATACCACGCACCTTAACGCTGTCTCGAGGTCCTGGTTGGCCCTCTCGGTTTGCCCGTTGGATTGGGGGTGGAATCCGGAGGTCAGGCTCACGGTCGCTCCCAGTCCCTCGCAGAAGGTGCGCCACACTTGGGAGGTAAACTGGGTCCCTCGGTTGGACACGATATCCGAGGGAATCCCATGCAGGCGGAAGACATGTTGGGTGAGGTGGTCGGCTGTCTCCTTGGCGGTGGGAAGCTTGGGCAGGGCGACGAAGTGGGCGGCCTTGGAGAAGCGGTCGACGATGGTCAGGATGACGGTGTTCCCCTGGGACGGTGGGAGGCCGGTGACAAAATCCACCGCTACGTGGGACCAGGGGTGTTTCGGGACAGGAAGAGGATGGAGTAATCCGGACGGAGGGGAGTGGGATGACTTCCCCCTGGCACACACTTGGCAGGCGGCAACGTACGCCCTAGTGTCTTTGTCAACAGTGGGCCACCAGAAGTACCGTTTTAACAGGGAAAGGGGGCGATTGGCTCCAGGGTGACAGGAGAACCGGGAGCTGTGGACCCACTCCAAGACCTGGGAACGAGCAGAGTTAGGGACAAACAATGTGCCAGGGGGACGGTACCTGGGTCAGGCTCCTCCCGTTGCGCCTCTCGGACACGGTCTTCGATCTCCCCACCGGACAGCCGCCACAATTCGGGAGGAAGGGATGATGGGCTCCGAGACGACTGGACCTTCCTCCTGCGAGAACTGACGGGACAGGGCATCTGGCTTCACGTTGCGGGTCCCCGGGCGGTAAGTGAGGGTGAAATCGAACCGGTTGAAGAAAAGCGACCACCGAGCCTGACGAGAGTTGAGGCGCTTCGCTGACTGGATGTATGACAGATTTTTGTGGTCGGTCCAAACCACAAACGGCTGCTCCGCCCCCTCCAGCCAGTGACGTCACTCCTCTAAGGCGAACTTGACTGCCAGCAGCTCTCTATCTCCGACGTCATAGTTTCTTTCCGCTCGTGACAAACGACGGGAGAAAAAGGCACAAGGGAAAAGACAGTTCTTAGGATCAAACCTCTGAGAGAGGACGGCCCCCACGCCGGTGTCAGATGCGTCAACTTCGACGATGAATTGGCGTGCCGGGTCGGGCTGGTGCAGGATGGGGGCGGAGGTAAACATGTCCTTCAGGTGTTGGAAGGCTGACTGAGCTTCGGAAGACCAGAGGAATGGCTGAGAAGGAGAGGTCAGTTGAGTGAGAGGTGCAATAACGCGACTAAAGTCCCGGATGAATCTTCGGTAGAAGTTAGCAAACCCTATGAATCTCTGGAGTTGTTTGCGATTACTGGGTGTCGGCCAATCAGCTACAGCTTTAATTTTTTCTGGGTCCGCCCTCACCTGACCACGGCCAATAATAAAACCTAGGAAACTGACCTTTTCAGCGTGGAACTCACACTTTTCTGCCTTGACAAATAATTTGTTTTCCAAAAGCCGTTGTAAGACCTGGCGGACATGTTCTCGATGCTCCTGTGGAGACTGAGAAAAAATCAAAATGTCATCAAGATAAACGAACACAAAACGATTCAGGAAGTCCCGAAGTACATCATTGATGAGGGCCTGGAAGACGGCAGGGGCATTGGTGAGGCCAAAGGGTATGACTAAATATTCGAAATGGCCTAACGGAGTCTTAAAAGCCGTCTTCCACTCATTGCCTTCTCTAATGCGAACTAAATGATAAGCATTGCGGAGATCTAATTTGGTAAAGATGGTTGCCCCGTGGAGAGGAGTGAAGGCGGAGTCAATGAGGGGCAAGGGGTATTTGTTTTTCACAGTAATGTTATTGAGACCACGATAATCTATACAAGGGCGCAAGGTCTTATTTTTCTTAGCCACAAAGAAAAAACCTGCTCTACCGGGGAGGACGAGGGACGGATGATGCCAGCGACTAACGATTCACGAATGTACTGTTCCATAGATTCACGTTCGGGCTTAGAGAGATTGTACAAACGGCTAGAGGGCAGGGGAGCGCCGGGCAGGAGGTCGATAGCGCAGTCAAGGCCGGTGAGGGGGAAGCGAAAGGGCGCGGCTCTTACTGAAAACGTCTCTCAAATCGTGATATTCCTCCGGGATCAGGGAGAGGTCAGGTCTCTCTGGGGTCTGGACGGGTGAAGACGCCCCTCCTCCGGCTGGTGACAGGGCGGACTGGAGGCAGCGGGCGTGGCACGAGGCGCTCCATCCGGCGACCGTCCTCCGGGTCCAATCGATAGTGGGATTGTGGGCCTTGAGCCACGGGTAGCCGAGGACCAGGGGTGCGGATGGAGAGGAAATGACGTGGAAGCGGCGGGACTCGTGATGGTTTCCGGACAGGATCAGGGTGACGGGCTCCGTGATGTGAGTCACTCGGGCCAAGAGCTGACCATTGAGGCCTTGCGCAGTGAGAGGGTGCGCCAGAGGCTCCAGTGCTAACCCCCACTGCGTGGCCACCCGCTGGTCTATGAAGTCCTCCTCGGCCCCAGAGTCAACGAGAGCCAGTACAGGGAGAGTATCTGCACGGACACCTAGAGTACTCACCAATACTTCCAGGGCTACTGGCGGGACTGGTCTTTTGGCCGAACCGGACAGAGTGCGATATAGTGTCCCCTCCGGCCGCAATAGAGGCACTCACCCGCTAGGCGGGGCCGCTGACGCTCTTCCTCCGAAAAGTGGGCCTGTCCCAGCTGCATGGGCTCTGCTGGGAGACAGAGCGTTTCTCCACCCGGGCTGGTGGAGCACGGGTCTCATGTCCAACGGGCGACCGGCGTCTCTCTCTACGACGAGCCTGTAGTCTATTATCAATTTGGTTAGTGAGAGCAATTAAGGTGGCTAGGTCGGGTGGCTCGTCCCGGGAGACCAGTTCGTTCTTTAACTGTTCATTTACTCCACGAGAAAATACAGCTTGGAGTGCGCTGTCTGTCCAGTCTACCTCAGCCGCCGCGGTCCAAAAGTCTATGGTATAATCAGCTACTGATTTAATCCCCTGAGTAAGGTTAAGTAAACGGGAGGCCGTGTCCGCCTGGTAGTGTGGATGGTCAAAAACTACTTTAAAGTCTCTTAAAAAATCCTCAAACAAAACTTGGTCGATCCTAACCCTGGAGTATTTGGCCTCCGCCCAGCGCAGCGCGTTTCCTCTTAATAATCCCCATATGTAACGTATTTTAGCAGCGTCAGAATGAAACCGGGCTGGGCATTGTTGAAAAACAGACGAGCATTGAAACAAGAAACCCCGGCAAAGACTGGGCTGACCTGCGTATGAGTCCGGGTCCGTGCTCCTCGGCTCCTGGGGGCTGGGCGGTGTGGAGGTCCGGGAGGCGGCTGGAGCGGGAGCCAAGGGCGCGGGGGAGAGTAGCGCGGCGACCTGGGTGTTGAGTTGGGTCACCTGCTGGGTCAAGGAGTTATTACACTCGATCAAAGTCTGTATGGTTTGGTCGTGTTTCCCAATCAGGATCCCGTGATGGGAGAATGCCTGATGCAGGGCGGAGTCTGGTCCCGAGCCTGCTTGGTCCATGTTTTGGCCTGACCTTTCTGTCGTAATGTCAAGGCGAGGCTGGACCAAAATATGCGGCACTCGGGAGTGAGGTAAATGTGCAACAGAGGAGCTGAGGGGACCGGTAGCCGGTGGTGGGGTGCGCGGGGCTGAGCGGGAGCGGGAAGACCAGGACTGGAGCTAGAGTGCGACGCCAAGGACCGGGAACGAGGAGTGCAGGTACACGAGCGGGACGATGAGAGGAACCAGGACGAGGACCAGGTGCAGCGTGGAGTGCAGAGATCAAGGTGAGTATACAGCAGAGTGCACTATACCGGGAACAGGAGCAGAGCTGGATCGAGCCGAGAGAACAGGAGCAGGAGATGTCCGGGAAGCTGGGTCTGGCGAAGACAGAGAATTGAGGTAAGTTAACGAGCATTAGGCAAAAGTACAAAAGGTAAGTAGCTAGGCATTCACGTGGGTACGTGGAAGGCCTAGCGTCGGCTGTCTGTCTCCTGGGGCTTCTTATAGTCAGCAGGTGGTGATGATTGACTTGATGAGTCCCGGGTGCGCATGGGAGGAGCAAGGCGCTCCGCCCACGACCGGCAATTGACAGACACCAGGAAGGAGGGAGGTAGAACAGGGAACAAACAGGGCAGGAGTCACGTGATCGTGACAGAGTCTTTCGTCCCGTTGTCTGGATCAAACCATTTTGCTCTTGGCCCTTAATTATAACCTCCTGCTTCGACTGAAAGTCCAGTTTAGAAAACTGCTTGAGCTTTAATATGTATCGTCCTCCATTTAAGGGCCAGACACGAAGAAAAAAGTTAATTGCTAAAGTTGACTTGCTAACTCTAAATTGTCGTTTGCGGCCCCTATTCTGCAGGAGTTACACGAATCCCTGGGCTCAGGAGCGCCCCCTAACACGAGGCAGGGTAACTGCGTGCCTCACCCTGTGCCTTTTCACAGCCGCTATAATGTGCTCAGCCCTTAAAGAGTTAAAACAACAGCTTAGCTACAGCACAGTCAGTCTGCAGTGAGGCCTGTGCCTCACCGCGTGTCTCTTCACAGGTTTTCAACGGTAAACGTAAAAATTCAGCAATTTTGATTTTAAAAAAAGAATAAAACTGCAAAGTTAAATAGAAAATAACTTTATAGTACAAATCATTGGATAAATATAACTATTTCATTTATTTTTTTCTCTGTGATGACAGGTGAGGCACTGCCTCACCTGCCTCAACTGACCGCACGTCACTGCATGACACATAGTTTTATTTTACATCAATGGACACATATTCAAGTTGCTCTGGTTACTTTTAACTCATTGAAGAAGACACTCATTTCCCAACGGTGCGATCAAAGCGTTTACCGTGGAAGCACGCAGCATGTTTATTCTGTGCTCTGAAGGGGGAGTGACTTAGCGTGGAGAGCAAAGGGAGGAGAAACTCAGTGAAACTTATAAAACTTGTTAATATGTTGTTTTGGTGAATATAGCATTTTCAAAAAAATAAAAGGAAATATAGTGGTCTAAATATGTTATGTGCTACAGTTAATACCCCATAGAAAAAGAAATACCCACAGTTTATGTTTGTTTATATCTCCTGTGGTGTTGTGCAGAGCTCCCCCTGGTGTCCCTGCTGCAGAAGTCCTCCTCTTCCCCGGTCACGTGTCACGCCACAGGCTTCTACCCCGACAGAGCCAGGCTGTTCTGGACCAAAGACGGAGACGAGCTGCTGGAGGACGTGGACCCTGGAGAGATCCTGCCCAACGAAGACGGGACCTTCCAGACCAGTGTGTCCCTGGACCTGTCCTCTGTCCCCCCTGAGGACTGGGACAGGTACCACTGTGTGTTCCAGCTGCCCGGGGACAAAAATAAATATGTGACCAGACTGGACCGGAGCAAGATCATGACCAACGGTGAGAGGGGGCGCTGATGAGAGCTGAGCTAAAAAGACAAGTTTGTAGTTTATTAAATCCTCTTCACTCTCCCCTTTAGACCTCCAGACCCCGCTCTGTTTAGCAGCTCTATTTGAAATGTGGTTGTGGGCAGAGTTTAATTTCTCCATTTGAAGTGATGTGTTTGTGAGAGACAGGAATGAGTGACATTTAATTAGCAGAAGAAAGTTAAATTCTGTCAGCTGGACAAAAGTTTTTGAGAGTGAGTGTGTCTACTCTTTCTTTAGAGATGGAACTTACCTGGACGACAGAGTTATACACACACATTAGATTTAAATACTCCTCCCTTCAGTTAAATTTGTTAATGGAGCATTATTAACACAGCACAGATTCAACAGTGATAAAATATGATAATAACAATAAGAAGACTTTAGAAAAAAAAAAAAAAAAAAAGCACCTGCCATAATTTAAACTCATCATGTAATAAATGCTTCCAGATCAGACTTCAACCCAAAATGACAGATGTCCAGTTTAGTGAAGGATCAGAGTCAAAGCCCAAACCCAGACTGTGGTGTGACAGTGTGAAGGAGCAGGGAAAATCTGTGGAGCTGTTTGCACCAATGAAGCAACTGATATTCAAACTACTCAAGAAATTATGACAGATTTTGTGGAATATTTGTTTTTCAGCCAAAACTCCCCCGACCTCCATCCTCTCTGCTGTGGTCGTTGTGGGAGTCGTCGTCGTCGCTGCTGCTGTGACTCTGTTTGTGATCAGACGACAGAGAGGTGAGACAGGACTGTGCACATTATGTCAGAAATATACAATATTTAATGTTAAAGACGAGGTATTAAGCAACAAATGTTACAATGTTGTTCCCTCATCAAAAACCTCAAGAGGTTGTAGATGTCATGTTTTAGTCATTTAGTGATCTCTCCTGGGCCCTAATCGAACCCTCCTTATGGTTAGCAGTACAAGGCTCCGCCCACAAGCCTACATCACCCATGCTCCCACACGACAAATCTCCATAAATAGATAAAATATACAAAGAAACATGGTGATTTAAATATGTTGTGTCACAGTTAATGCCCCATAGAAGTAACAGCTCTTTAAACAGGAGGTGTTCTGTGCATCATGTTTCTGTGATACTTCCACATCTTTAGATGAAAATAAATCATCTGCAGTTTCCTTGTGTCTGTTTGACTTTCCTGACTTGAATGTTCTTTTCAGACTCGTCCTTTTGAAGTGAAAAACACAAATTACTTCTTTCCTGTGAACCTGACAAATGTGTAACATGTGTGTACATATATGTGACACGTGACACATTTGTATCATTATTAATAGTAATAATAGTTTAAGTTTTAATTGTTTCAATGTTCTTTTTCCAGCTAAAAACAATCGTCCACAAGATGCTCAGATGAGACAAAATCTAAATCCTGTTCCTCAGACGACAAACTGTGAGTGTTTTAAAATGTCTAAAAAGTGTTGTATTTCATTCAGACAAATGACTCTGTTTTATTTAATGATTATTTAACTAACTCTATGAACTTAAAGTGCATCTGACAGGTTAGGCTGCTTATCTCAGTAAAAACACAGTTAATGTCGTTATATTTAAGGTTTGACTCAAAATTTCTTTTAGTTTTGGCGAAGTTTATAATTTTACTTCCAGATGTGACAAACTTGGAGGTAATTTGATAATTGTGACTCGTCTAAATGACACAATATTTCTGATTAGACCAATAAACATGAAGGAGAGACCTTTATTCTGTCAGATTATTGTTTAAACTGACACAAAGTGTTATTAAGAGGGATTCAATTATGGATCTCAGTGATACTTCCTGTATTTTGTACTTTTCCTTCCACAAACTGTCACTGATGTAAAACTGTGATAAATATTTCGCACAGATTCTATCCACCAAACCAAGTGAGACTTAGAAAAACAAGAAAACAGCTCATCTGCTCTTTAAATGGGACATGATTTGTCTTGTCATTCTTCTGTGTTCTGGATAAATATGTGAATAATTGTAGTTTGTTTGTTTTCAGCTGGGGAAACATCAGGTAAGTGCACATTTCATGTGTGTCAGTGTTTCATCATGTTCTTAATGTGTCATATTTTGATCTTCTCCAGATCCAGAGACACAGACACTGAGGCCTGGAGCTCCTGAGGCTGAGTCCACTGAGTGACACTGAACGCCGCTTTATTCCTCTGTTTTTAGAATGTGCCGTAACAAAAGGAGAGGATCGGGGACTCCAGGTAGAAGTTTTCAGGAAGCCCACACACACTTACCAATGCCTGCCGTTTGATTTACACCTTGTTTGTTAAAAAGTGAGAATACTCATCTAAATACCATGGCATTGCTTGTGGTGTTCCCCAGGGGTCAGTATTGGGGCCCATGCCTTTCAATGTCTATATAAATTATATATTTACTGTATCATATTCATTAAAACAAATTCTCTTTGCTGATGACTGTAATGGAAATTAAAATTTTGTGTCATTATTTTACCTTTTAGAAATCACATGGTCTCATAACTAAAACTCATTTGGTTTGGTCGTCAAAGACAGCGTTAAAAAAACTTTCATGTAAACCCTTTTGTTCCCTTTTGGTGGCTAGACTTGTTAAGATGTGTTGTAATGTAAGTGAAGATAGATGCAACCAGATCATACAGTCGGCTTTCAATCCCTCCCTATTGACCCCCTGAAGGAGATCCAGCTCCTGAATGTCTTCAGGAGCTGGTCTGACCACACCTCAGCAGAAGTTTCACATCTTGTATTGTTTCTACTCCACATGCTACTTCACACCTTGTCTTGTCTCTACTCCAAATGTTACCTCCTGAGGTAAACCGGCTCCTGAATGTCTCCAGGAGCTGGTCTGACCACCCTTCAGTAGGAGTGTCACATGCTTACTTTGAAATGTATGTCCTCTGGTCATCTCAAACTATATAAACTGGCTGCTTTCCAGGATTCAGGGTCTGACATAAGGGGGAGATGCTGTCAGACCTATTTCTTGCAAGAAATAAACTCATTGTCTTTGCTTCAACATTCATCAGAGCCTGCAAAAGGAGTCTTATTTTCCACGACAATGACAATAACAATAATTTTTTTTATAGTACACAAATACCAATGCTTAACTAACCCATTATTATTATAAAAACGAGCCGTGCGGATCATTCACACGGTTGTTTTTTTAGATCATACTCATGATCTTTTCATCCAGTCCAAATTATTAACATTTCCCAACCTTAAATATTATACTGTAAATATATTATTCAAATCCGTCAATAAGTCATGACCATGTAATGTGCAAAAGTGTTTAGCTCTTAAAGAGAGAACTTACAATCTGAGAGATTATGGACATTTTATTTTACCTAATGTTTGAACCACTTGTAAAAGTTTTTATGTGAAACTGTGAAATGTTCTAGATTTAAAACAAAAGCAATGCCAAAGTATTCATGAACTGAAGTTTTTACATAAACACCTGGTCTGGTCTGATGCAGAGAGACAGTTTAAATATAAAGTCACACACTGTGTGTATGTTCATTAAGCTGAGGGTGAGACGACACTATTAAGGGCAAAAAGCTCTTTGACAACTGTGCACAAGTGATTCAATAAATCTGATATTTTTCATTCAAGACAACTATTGGTTATATATTTTTAAGGTGTTTACTATTAGAAATTCCACAACACACACTGTACAGTATATATATATGTATATATATATATATATATATTGTAACTGTCACTAGCTTTATGTATTTGATTTCATGTTTGTCCTGTAAAATTAGCGTTTACGCCATCTAGTGGTGAAACACACGGAACAAATAATTTAAAATAAAGTTCCGCCCGGCCCTAATTGAAACGCGCACGCAGCTATCCGCGCTCTGCCACAGCCACGTTTTCCAAGCTCTCCGGTAAGATAGATAATTAACTAAAATATAGAAATATTGAGCAGTATTTGACATCTTTATTAATGTGTATTTAGAATAAGAAGGATAAAGCCATAGACGACTAATTAGCCCCTCGTGGATGTCGGCTCACGAGGTTTGTGTACTTTTTATTTGTGTAATTTAAGTTTCATTTAATGTATGATTTTCATTTAAAGTATTTATTTATTGTATTTGCTTTGTGACAGTTCTCACGGGTTGTTAAGGCGAGAATAAACCCTGTTTTATCTACCTCGTGCTCATGCTCAATCCTTGAGGGTGCTACAGTGAGAACTCCTCTGCTCCGCATGGGTAGACGAGACGGCGCGAGCGTCGGGAGGGACGACAGCGCCTCCATTCGCCACGGACACGCGCACGTAAAGACGCAACATGAGCGGGAAATCCAGGTTCTTCCTAAATGAGCGTTGCACCAAGGACTTTCGTTAATATTATTTCATAAGAAAATAAGACAAGTTTAAAAGAGACTACAATAAGAAATAAGATATTTTTGTTTCCATTTTGATCAAAAGGACTGAGATAATTTTATTTTCCCTCTGTTCCAGTTGAAGTGTGTTTTATACAATAGTAACATTTATTTTGTGTTAAGTAACTCTCATATTGTTCATAGTCAATGATTCCTGGTAAGAGTAATGAGATGATGCAAGATTACTGGTTTATTCAGGACATGTAATGGTTGTTCTTAGCATGCAGTGAATTAAGTTCATTATTATCATTGTGTGAAAGTACATTTGAAGGATAGTATTAAGATATTCTATCACGCTTTAAGTTAAAGTTATATTAGTAACCAAATCAACATTTATCTATTCCTTTAGTACAAATACTTATTAATCTAAATTACTCCTTAAATCCTTAAACTTTAACCCAAAACTAAACAATGGCAGAATTTGATGTTTTGT
Source organism: Periophthalmus modestus (assembly GCA_019594935.1). Lineage (NCBI taxonomy): Eukaryota > Metazoa > Chordata > Actinopteri > Gobiiformes > Gobiidae > Periophthalmus > Periophthalmus modestus. The sequence continues at coordinate 31,932,424 of JAIEZT010000012.1, read as the reverse complement.
CCCAAGTTGAAGACTGTAATGTGACATTTAAGTCAAATGAGCACCACCAGAAGCTGAATGCACTGGAGATGATATCCCCACTACCTCACAAGATGCACGAAAGAGCCAAAGAGTCCGTACGCTAACGGAAAAAGGGCAAGAGCTGCACGATGAGCAGGTAAAGAAGGCCGCACATCGCTTCAGCACGTGCTACGAGAAGTGGAAGACTATAACTAAAGCTGCTAAGAAAGCTATGGATGGACAATGCTCAAAAGATCTTCTGCATGAACATGTCACCAAGGTAACAAGTGCTACAAGCAATGTTTGCAATGCATATGATGATTTAAGACGCATTGACTCTCCTGATAATGATACAAGGCGCAGGATGGACACATGCGATGCAGTAACAAGGACTATTATTGAAGCTGCTGAAAGGTCCCAAAGGTCAATAAATGTAGAAGGTCAAGGGGATGAAGAAGTCTGGAAAGATGCAGAATCACTGTTTAAGTCTGCTGCCTCAGCAAAGATGAGTGTTAGGTCTCACCACAGTAGTTCTTCCTTCGTAAAGACACTTTCCAGGCATTCAAGCAGGAATTCTAGCAAAAGACAAGAGGCAGCAGCTGAAGTTGCTGCAAATGAAGCTGCTTTGGAAGTTCTGCTCGAACAAGAAAATCAATTAAAGGAAATTGAAATACAAGAAGCAGAAATTGCACAGAAACAAAGAGAACTGGAAGCAAGGCGAAGAGAAGTAAAGCGGCTGGAAATGATTAAAACACTTAAAGCTGCTAAAGCAAGACAACAAGTATATGAGCAGAGTGAATGTTCAGATGAAGAAATATATGATCTGCTTCACCAGCACAACTCTGACAAGGAGAATGAAGTTAAGTCTGAAACCAAAAGCTTACCCGTCAGACTGCCTTTTTGCACCTCAATTATGACTCCCACTCAAGAAGTCCACACAACAGAGCTAGTAAGAGCCTTTGCAGAGTCTCTCAATGCAAGTCGTCTCCCAGTCCCTGAGCCAAGTATATTCAGTGGCGACCCACTCAGATACAATGACTGGAAGATTTCCTTTCAGACTCTTATTGACAGGAAGGGCATACCAGCTGAAGAGAAGACATACTACTTGCGAAAGTATGTGAGTGGACCTGCCAGGAAAGCCATAGAAAGCTACTTTCTGCTTGGCACAGAGTCTGCCTACAATGCAGCATGGACAGTTCTGGAAGAGAGGTATGGCAATCCATTCCTCATTGCTAAAGCATTCAGAGACAAACTCGACGCATGGCCAAGGATAAGTTCCAAAGGCAGTGTAGAACTTCAAGAATATGCTGACTTTCTTCGCAGTTGTAAGGCAGCCATGCCACAGATCAAAGGTCTTGAAATACTAAATGACTGCAATGAAAACCAAAAAATGCTCGCAAAACTTCCTGACTGGCTCACATCAAGGTGGAACAGAAAGGTTACGGAAGTGCAAGAAGAGTGTCACACATTTCCAAGTTTCAGTTACTTTGTTGAGTTTATCTCACGTGAAGCCAAAATCTCATGTAACCCCATAATCGCTCTATGCTTTGAAACCAAGTGAAGGTGAAAGGACAAAGTTACCAGAACCAGGAGTCATGGAGCAAAGGTTATGGCAATAAACTCCAATGAAAAGGCTGTCAGTGTAAGCTGTATCTACTGCGAGAAGGCAGGCCACAGTCTACAGAAGTGTTTTAAGTTTATAAACGAGAACATTGGAGAAAGACTTAAGTTTGTACAAGAGAAGAAATTATGCTTTGGCTGCTTGAAGTTAGGCCATCGCTCCAAAGATTGTGAAACCAGAGAAACCTGTGGCACATGTAAGAAAAAACATCCAACAAGTCTTCATGACACTCGCACTAAAGAAGAAAGAACTCAGACAAAAAACAATCAAGCAAAGAGCAGTGACAAGACGAGGCAAAGGAAATCAGAGTCAACCTCGCAAGACATGAATGTCACACAAACAACAAGTGAAGCAACTTCTAATAGAGTAATGCAGAATGTCAAGGATACTCACACATCCTCTATCGTTCCAGTGTGGGTTTCAGCTGAAAGTGAACCAGAGCGTGAAGTTCTAGTGTACGCACTTCTTGATACACAGAGTGACACAACCTTCATCTTACAAGAAACAGCAAGAGCATTGCACACAGTTTGTGAACCAGTTCAATTAAAACCTACCACAATGTCATCAAGAAACACAGTTGTATCCTGTCACAAACTCTCCGGTTTGCAAGTAAGAGGATTTTATTCAGACAAAGTCATTCCTCTACCAGTAGTGTATGCAAGAGACTTCATTCCAGCAAATCGAGATCATATTCCAACACCAGTAACTGCAAATGCTTGGCCCCATCTCGAACACACATCGCAGATGAAATTGCTCCTCTTCAAAGTTGTGATGTTGGCCTTTTGATTGGCTACAACTGCCCTCAAGCACTTGTTTCCTCGTCAGGTGGTGTCTGGCAAAGAAAATCAGCCATTTGCACAAAGGACTGATCTGGGCTGGAGTATTGTGGGCTTTAGCAATCCATGTCTTGATTATGGAGATGCTTTCGGAGTGAGTCACCAAGTCATTGTGAAGCAAGTGGTGCCAGGTGTTCAGCCATCTTCAGACTTTGCCAGTGAAGTGCACTATGTGTGCAGAACTCAAATAAAAGAAATGGTCTCACCTGCTGATGTCATCAAAATGTTGGAGTCTGACTTTATAGAAAGAGCTGCTGAAGACGTTAACATCTCCAAGAAGATCTCAGATTTCTTGCAAGGATGAAGGAAGGCATTAGGCTCAAAGAGGATGGACATTTGAGATGCCACTTCCATTTAAAAGTGATAAACCTAACTTGCCTGACAACAAAGCATGCGCCATTCATCGGCTCAGGTGCTTAGAAAGAAAGCTGAGAAGAAACAAGCAGTACTACATGGACTACAAGAAGTTCATGGAGGAAATTTATAGCTCATGGTGATGCTGAGAAGGTTCCTGAGCAAGACCTTTCCAAGACCCCAGCATGGTATCATCCACACCATGGGGTTTACCACCCACAAAAACCAGGAAAGATTCGTGTTGTCTTTGATGGCTCCGCCAAATTCCAAGGAACATCCATCAACGACCATCTTCTGACTGGCCCAGAGCTTACAAACACCTTGCTTGGAGTCCTGTGTCGCTTTTCGCAGAGGCCCGTGGCTATAATGTGTGATATAGAACGCATGTTCCACCAGTTTCATGTGTGTGCTGCTGATCAAGATTATCTAAGGTTCTTATGGTGGGAGGAGAATGGTGATCTCAACACTCCATTCGCCATCTACAGAATGAAAGTTCATCTGTTTGGTGCGGCTTCCTCCCCAGGCTGCGCTAACTATGGCCTCAAACACACTTAGCAACTGAAGGAGAAGGACGCTTCAGTGAAGAAAACCATCAAGTTTATCAAAACAAACTTCTATGTCGACGATGGATTAGCAAGTGTTGATACAGAAAGTCAAGCTATACAGCTCGTAAAAGAGGCACGTGAGCTCTGCAGTACTGGCAGTCTTCGGTTACACAAGTTTATCTCAAACAGCACCAAGGTCCTAAGTTCATTGCCAAAAGAAGAATGTGCTGTAGCTGCCAAAAAACTGGACATGGCTTTGAGTGAAGTGCAAATGGAGAGAGCACTAGGCGTGCAATGGTGTGTGGAATCAGACCAGTTCCAGTTCAGAGTGACTGTTAAAGAAAATCCACTCACTCGAAGAGGAGTTTTGTCCACAGTTGCCTCTGTGTTCGATCCACTTGGATTTGTGTCACCCTTCATATTGCTAGGAAAGCAGATCTTGCAGCAGATGTGTCGAGATAAACTCAGCTGGGACGACACCTTACCTGAAAGTCTTCGACCACAGTGGGAATCTTGGCTGCTTGATCTGAGAAACTTGGCAAAGGTAAAGATTCAAAGATGCTACACCCCAACTAACTTCAAAGCAGAGCATTATGAACTGCATCATTTCTCCGATGCAAGTGCATCTGGATATGGCATGTGTACCTACCTCAGAGCAGTCAGCACATCTGGTGAAGTCCACTGTTCTCTGGTTATGGGTAGATCAAGAGTTCCACCATCTAAAGTCACAACGATTCCACGACTTGAGTTGTCAGCTGCTGTAGTTGCTGTTCGCACCGGCGATATGCTAAAAAAGGAATTAGAAGTTGAACTTTCACAAGAAACCTACTGGACGGACTCAAAGGTTGTCCTTGGATACATTGGAAATGAAGCCAGGAGGTTCCATGTGTTCGTCGCAAACAGAGTTGAGCGTATCAAACAGAGCACAAAGCCTACACATTGGAGGTATGTGGCATCTGAAGAGAACCCAGCAGACCATGCTTCTAGAGGTCTTACAGCTGAACAACTTGTAGCTTCAAATTGGTTTAAAGGACCAGACTTTCTCTGGCAGAAGATCGTGTTCAGCCGTGAAATCAAGCTGGGAGAGTTATCAAGTAGTGACCCAGAAGTCAAGAAGGTTCAAGTACTCAAAACACAAGTCAGAGAACAAAGGTCACTCCTGGATCGCCTGCACAAGTTCTCCGACTGGTCAAGAATGATCAAAGCTATTGCTAGGCTCAGGCGTCTTGCAAAAGAAATAAAGGAACACAAGAAAAGATCTTGTGAAGTCACTAATCTTGAAGAAAGAAAGGAAGCAGAACTAACGGTTATATCAGAATGTGTCAAGAAAACACTTTCTCACATGAAATAAAGTCTCTTCAACGGCACACTGTAATCCAAACAAAGGACAAGGTCAATAAGCTACACAAGTTGAGTCCATTCTTAGACGACCAAGGCATACTTCGAGTTGGTGGGCGTCTCACGCATGCTGCTCTACATTCCAACGTGAAGTATCCAGTGATCCTGTCAAGAGACAGCTTCTTGTCCACATTACTGGTCAAGCACTATCATGAGAAAACATACCATCAAGGTCGAGGGATCACTATGAACGAACTCCGTGCAAATGGATACTGGATCCTTGGATGCAGCAAAGTTGTATCCTCTCATATCTACAGATGTATACAGTGCAGAAAGTTCAGAAGGTGCACTGAACAGCAAAAGATGGCAGATCTCCCTGAAGATCGGATGGAGACCACTCCGCCATTCACCTACTGCGGTATGGACTGCTTTGGTCCCTTTTACGTCAAGGAAGGCAGGAGGGAGCTGAAGTGCTACGGCTTGCTAATCACCTGCATGTGCTCCAGAGCAGTACACATTGAAATGCTTGATGATTTAACCACAGATTCCTTCATCTGCGCGCTGCGTGTATTCATTGCTATAAGAGGTCCAGTCCGACAGATAAGATGTGATCAAGGTACAAACTTTGTCGGTGCAAGAAATGAGTTTGCAGAAGCACTCAAGGAAATGGATCAAACAAAACTGGGAAAACTGGAATGTGAGTTCCTTATGAACACTCCATCTTCAAGTCATATGGGTGGTGTCTGGGAACGACAAATACGCACCATAAGAAGTGTCCTGACATCAGTTCTAGAACAATCAGCCACACAACTCAACAGTTCCTCGTTGAGAACATTCCTGTATGAAGTCATGGCAGTGATAAACAGTCGACCACTGACCACAGATCAACTATGTGACCCATCAAGCCCAGAACCTCTAACACCGAACCACATACTAACCATGAAATCCACGATAATCTCTCCACCCCCAGGCAAATTTGTCAAGGAAGATCTTTATCTTCAAAAGAGGTGGCGTCGTGTTCAACTCTTGCAAATACCTTTTGGACAAGATGGAAAAAGGAGTACTTGCTAAATCTTCAAGGCAGACAAAATGGACTAAACAACACAGAAATGCCAAAGTCAATGATATTGTGCTTCTTCAAGATGAAATAGCCCCACGAAACCAGTGGAAGTTGGCAAAGATTGTTGATGTGTATCCTAGTAAGGATGAGAGAGTGAGAAAGGTTAAACTACTAATGAGTGATCCAACCCTGGATGAAAAGGGAAAGCGTATCTCCAAACCTGTTTACCTGGAGAGGCCCATTCAAAAGACAGTTGTTCTGTTGGAAGCAGAATGAAGACATCCAACCCTTATTGCTCTAAAATAATTCATAAATAGTTCATAATTCATAGCTGTTAAGTTAATTAGTTCATAAGTTTAAAGGCAATATTTAGTTCTATAAATCACAAGTGATTTGGTGGGAGTGTAACTGTCACTAGCTTTATGTATTTGATTTCATGTTTGTCCTGTAAAATTAGCGTTTACGCCATCTAGTGGTGAAACACACGGAACAAATAATTTAAAATAAAGTTCCGCCCGGCCCTAATTGAAACGCGCACGCAGCTATCCGCGCTCTGCCACAGCCACGTTTTCCAAGCTCTCCGGTAAGATAGATAATTAACTAAAATATAGAAATATTGAGCAGTATTTGACATCTTTATTAATGTGTATTTAGAATAAGAAGGATAAAGCCATAGACGACTAATTAGCCCCTCGTGGATGTCGGCTCACGAGGTTTGTGTACTTTTTATTTGTGTAATTTAAGTTTCATGTAATGTATGATTTTCATTTAAAGTATTTATTTATTGTATTTGCTTTGTGACAGTTCTCTCACGGGTTGTTAAGGCGAGAATAAACCCTGTTTTATCTACCTCGTGCTCATGCTCAATCCTTGAGGGTGCTACATATATATATATATATATATATATATATATATATATATACATATATATATATATACATACACACACACATATATATATATATATACATACACACACACACATATATATATATATATATATATATATACATACAACAACAAGGCGGAGATGGGCGAGATGCGAGAACAAGGCTCTGTTGGAATGCTACTACTCCAGTGACCCTAGTCAGAGGGGTTACATGAACAGGATGTGGGAAAAATGGATACTTCGAAACCCGCAGTCCAAGCTTACGGCTAAGCAACTAGTAGCTCAGTGTTCCAACATCCGCAAACGGCAACTGCTATCACAACTTGAGATTGACGAGGTACAACACAAAAAAATATGCTACGGCAAGGGGGGGCCAGGACGCCAGGTCAGAGGGGAGTTAACATCAACTCCCCATCCGGAGATTGGGTACGAAGCCCCAATAAGCATTACGCTGAGCGAGGCAGCGACTGACCTGAAAGATAAGATCATGGCCCGAATGAACACAAGGCAACCCCGATACCACCTGCAGAGACTAAGTGAAGTACCATCTGAAAGTCTCCTAGAAGATGTGAATGCAGCATTGAGAGCGATCCCTACCTCAACCATCACAGAAACCAATGAGCTGGTATACACTTCAGCAGCAGTGATCCTAGAGATGCTTGGATATAAGAGCAACCATGGGAGCCATGAGAAACAATACCCACCATGGAAATGACGGTTAGAGGCTAAAATCAAGGCAGTGCGGAGAGAAGTGAGCCAACTGTCAGAGGCCCAGAGAGGTGCAATGAAAAAACAAGTACCCAGGAGGTACAGCCAGATGCCCATACCTGAAGCACTGGAAACTGCCAAGGCTCCAAGCCTTGGCCAGCCGCCTAAAGAGGTACACACGAGATAATGAATCCAGACGAATAAACCTTCTGTTCGCAACACAACCGGCGAAAGTGTACGCTCAGTGGCAGGGTAATAACACCAGAGCAGACCCACCAAGGCTGGAAACCGAACAGTACTGGAAAGGTATATGGGAGAAGGCGGCATCACATAACAGCGATGCACAGTGGCTAGTGGCTCTGAGGGAAGACCACAGCAACCTCCCTGATCAGAATCCAGTCACCATCACAGTGGCAGACATCCAGGAAAGAGTCTCAGGTATGAAGAACTGGACCGCACCAGGCCCTGAAATGATCCACGCTTACTGGCTAAAGAAGCTCACTGCTCTCCATGAGCGCCTGGCAGCACAAATGAACCAGCTGCTAATGGATGGGACTCACCCCGAATGGCTAACCGAAGGGCGTAAAATCCTGATCCAGAAGGATCCCTCAAAGGGTACAGTCCCATCCAACTACCGGCCAATAACCTGTCTCTCCACAACATGGAAGCTCATGTCAGGCATCATTGCGGCCAAGATAAATGGGCACATGGATCAATACATGAGAACAGCACAGAAGGGCATTGGCAAAGACACCAGGGGAGCCAAACACCAGCTCCTGGTCGACCGAACAGTCTCCCGAGACTGCAGAACCCGTAAGACCAACCTGTGCACGGCCTGGATTGATTACAAGAAAGCCTACGACTCAATGCCACACACATGGATCACTGAATGCCTGGAGCTGTACAACATCAACAGGACTCTAAGAGCCTTCATTGCAAACTCAATGAGGTTGTGGAAAACCACCCTTGAGGCCAATGGCAAGCCACTCGCACAAGTGACCATCAAATGTGGCATATACCAAGGAGATGCATTGTCCCCACTGCTGTTCGGCATAGGTCTGAACCCCCTCAGCCAAATCATCAAAAACACTGGCTATGGATACCGACTCAGGAATGGGGCCACCGTCAGTCACCTCCTCTACATGGATGACATCAAGCTGTACGCTAAGAATGAGCGAGACATCGACTCACTGATCCACACCACCAGGATCTACAGCACAGACATTGGAATGTCATTCGGGCTTGAGAAGTGTAGCCGATGGTGACAAAGAGAGGGAAGGTAGTCCACACAGAAGGGGTCTCACTCCCAGAGGGGGACAATAGCAGACGTTGAGGACAGTAACAAGTACCTTGGTATCCCACAAGCAAATGGCAACCTTGAAGAGGAAACAAGGAAAGCAGCTACGGCCAAATACCTCAGACGAGTAAGGCAAGTCCTAAGGAGTCAGCTCAATGGCAAGAATAAGACCCAGGCAATAAACAGCTACGCCCTGCCAGTAATCAGATACCCAGCAGGAATCATAAGCTGGCCAAAGGAGGAGATACAGACCACAGATGTTAAGACACGAAAGCTCCTGACCATGCATGGCGGGTTCCATCCCAAATCCAGCACCCTGAGACTGTACGCGAGCCGTAAGGAAGAAGGCCGAGTACTAGTGTGAGTGTGAGAGCCACAGTCCAGGATGAAACATCCAAGATCCACAAGTACATCCAAGACAAGGCCCCAACAGATGACATGCTCAGTGAATGTCTCAGACAGTGGAGTGCAGAGGAAGAGGAGCTGGAGGAACCATCATGGAAGGACAAGCCACTGCATGGGATGTACCACCGGAACATAACTGAAGTGGCTGATATCAAGAAATCCTACCAATGGCTTGAGAAAGCTGGACTGAAGGACAGCACAGAGGCACTCATCCTGGCTGCACAGGAGCAGGCCTTGAGCACAAGAGCGATAGAGGTCCAGATCTACTACACCAGACAAGACCCAAGGTGTAGGCTGTGCAAAGAGGCCCCTGAGACAATCCAGCACATAACTGCAGGGTGTAAGATGCTGCAGGAAAAGCATACATGGAGCGGCATAACCAAGTGGCGAGCATAGTGTACAGAAACATCTGTGCAGAGTACGGACTGGAAACCCCCAGGTCAAGGTGGGAAACACCTCCAAAGGTAGTGGAGAATGATCGAGCCAAGATCCTGTGGGACTTCCAGATACAGACTGACAGAATGGTGATGGCGAACCAACCGGACATAGTGGTGGTGGATAAACAACAGAGCAAAGCCGTTGTGGTGGACATCGCAGTGCCAAGCGATGGGAACATCAGGAAAAAGGAGCATGAGAAACTAGAGAAATACCAGGGGCTCAAAGAAGAGCTGGAGAAGGCCTGGAAGGTGAAGGCCTCAGTGGTGCCCGTGGTCATCGGAGCACTCGGGGCAGTGACCCCCAAACTGGAGGAGTGGCTACAGCAGATCCCAGGAAAAACATCAGACATCTCAGTCCAGAAAAGTGCAGTACTAGGAACAGCAAAGATACTGCGCAGAACCCTCAAGCTCCCAGGCCTCTGGTAGAGGTCCCGAGCGTGGAAAAACAGGGGATAAAAACCACCCGTGGAGGGTGAGGAGGAGATTATATATACATACATACATATATACACACACACACACACACACACAATTCTTTGTTTTTTAAAGATAAGATAGGGGTTAAGGGCTTAATAGGGTAGCTCCAGTTGCAACTGGAGACAATAGATATTTACAGTTTAGTTCAGTTAGTTAGCCCCTCCCTTCAAATAGATATATGGAAGTAGCCAGAAGCAATCTGATCAGAACTGAAGAAGCGGCTTGGATGAGCAGCGAAACGTCTTCACTCCTACGATTTGTCCAGTTGACAGATTTTAACTTCGTCTTTTGCTATGGATCAGACCTGGACGACTGAGGGTTTACACAGACGGGGTGGGATTTAATAAGTTTTCTTTTTCCCTCTCCTTTTTAAGCTTAAATAAGATGTGTAAAACATGTGTGAAGTGTGCATGTGTGAGCAGAGTAAAGTCAGACTTCAGATGTAAAACTATCTTTGATGATCAGGAGAATCTTCTTCTTCCAATAAACCCTGTGAAAAAGTCTCACTCCGACACATGTCACAGACAGAACACAGAAAACACAGGTTTTAACGAGTTTAATGAAAAAAGTGACAAATCTCTCAATGTCTTGAACTGTTATATTCTGAGACGTCCTGAGCGCTGATCCCGGCTGCTGATCCCGGCTGCTGCTTCCTGGATCCTCTTCTGCTCCGTCCTCATTGGCTGCTCTTGTTTATGCCCCGCCCCTGCTGTGCCCTGATTGGACGGACACCGCTGTAGTGTCTGTCGTGGCTGGGGTAACGCTCGCGGATGATCCGGACGCAACAGCGCGGGATTATGGGCGTGGCATGTGAGGGGGTGGGGCCAAATCTCCAGAGGATGTACTGGGTGTAAGCACAGTGCCGCAGCTCCCTTGTGCTCCTGGAGGGGGCACCCAGAGGGTCCTCATACTCCAGACACGACTCCAGCAGAGGGCGCCACAGCACGAGACGCTCAAACAGACCAGAGGACGAGATGCAGGGGCCCGGGGCCACGCGACAGCACAACGCCTCCACCAGCAACGAGGACGGAGTGCAGAGAGAGCACTTACACCAGGGGGGAGGGGCTAGAGCAGGAGGAGGTGCCACAGGGGGAGGGGTCAGAGGGGCAGAGGGGGAGGAGTCAGACGGTTTATTGGACAGTGGGTGGATCTCAGGGTCAGACTGAAGCAGAGAGACAACGGCCTGTAAATGCCCAGAATCCTCCTGCAGAGAGAGACTCTGGTCAGAGCAACAGAAATAACAGAACCACACACACACACAGAACCACACACCCACACACAGAACCACACACACACAGAACCATACACACACACACACACACACAGGACCACATATACCCACACACAGAACCACACACACACAGAGAACCACACACACACACACACAGAACCATACACACACACACAGGACCACATATACCCACACACAGAACCACACACACACACACAGAACCACACACCCACACAGAACCACACACCCACACAGAACCACACACACACACACACAGAACCCCACACACACACACACAGAACCACACACCCACACACAGAACCACACACACACAGAACCATACACACACACACACACACACACACAGGACCACATATACCCACACACAGAACCACACACACACAGAGAACCACACACACACACACACAGAACCATACACACACACACAGGACCACATATACCCACACACAGAACCACACACACACACACAGAACCACACACCCACACAGAACCACACACACACACACACACAGAACCATACACACACACACACACACACAGGACCACATATACCCACACACAGAACCACACACACACACAGAGAACCACACACACACACACACACAGAACCATACACACACAGAACCACACACAGAATCACACACACAGGACCACATATACCCACACACAGAACCACACACACACACAGAGAACCACACACACACACAGAGAACCCACACACACACACACACACACACACACACACACACACACACACACACACACACACACACACACGAGCTGTGTGGGTCGGGCTTTTTTCCTTCCCGCAGATCCTGAATTTCTGTTTATTGTCGCCCTGCACAGCAGAATCTATAACTACAAACAAATACACCATAAAAATAGAGTAATAAATGTAGCCTTATTTTAGCAAAAATGTGCTTGAAAAGAAACATAACGGGAGTGAATCTGCCAATATAATAATGAACCAGCGGCAGTTTTCTTTCAAGACTTTTTTTCATCTTCCGTCTCCAAATCTCTTCTGTTTGGCTCCGTTTACTGTGGCAGATGGCTGTAGGTGGCTAACATGGTGCACATGTGGGGTGTGCAACGCCGGACAAAGGAGGCGTGCTGCGGTGGTGCCAGGTTATAGGTTAATTGCACCTGTTATGTGCTCTGAGTAAAGGTCATCAGATTTAAAAGTAAACCATTTTCAGTTTGTTAAATCCACTTACACCATGGTCCCACTGAGAGGCGCCGTGCTTTACACAGTTTTAACGCACACCGAGGAGTACCACCACTGTGGGGTTTAAAACTCCGCCTCAGTGTGGTAAAACAGGGTGAAGGTGAGGTTGGATTAAGGTCCAGGGATTGGGCTGGCCACTCCATAACATTAATTTGGTTTGGAACCAAGACTTTGCTCGTTTACTTGTGTGTTTGGGGTTATTGTCTTGTTGAAATACCGATTTCAAGGACATGTCCTCTTCAGCATAAGGCAACATGACCTCTTCAAGTCTTCTGACATATGCAAACTGATCCATGATCCCTAGTATGCGATAAATAGGCCCAACACCATAGTAGGAGAAACATGCCCATATCATAATGCTTGCACCACCAGGCTTCACTGTCTTCACTGTGTCCTGTGGCTTGAATTCAGAGTTTGGGAGTCGTCTCACACAGTCTGTGGCCTTTGGACCCAAAGATTTTACTCTCATCAGTCCACAAAATGTTCCTCCATTTCTCTTTAGGCCAGTTCATGTGTTCTTTGGTAAATTGTAACCACTTCTCCACAGTCATTTTTTTTAACAGAGGAACTTTGCGGAAGATTCTTGAAAATAGATGAGCTTCACACAGACGTCTTCTAACTGTCACAGCACTTACAGGTTACTCTGTCTTTGATCATCCTGGAGCTGATCATTGGCTGAGCCTTTGCCATTCTGATTATTCTTCGATGCATTTTGATGGTTGTTTTTCGTCTTCTTCCATGTCTCTGTTTTTTCTCTCCATTTTAAGGCATTGGAGATCAGTTTAGCTGAACAGCTTATAATTTTTTGCACCTCTTTATAGGTTTTCCTCTCTCCAATCAACTCAAAGTACGCCGTTCTTCTGAACAATGTCTTGAATGACCCATTTATCTCAAATGCATGTTCAACAAGTGCTGGCTTCATCCTTAAATTGGGGCCACCTGATTGACACCTGTTCTTTTCACTAAATTGATGACCTCACTGATTGGATACCACTTTTTTTTTTTTTTTTTTACACACCCCTTTCAACTAGTTGCCCAATTGCACAGCCTTAAGAGCGTGCATATCATGAATGTTGGGTCTTGTTTTGTTTGTTAACCTGGATTATTCTGGTTAGTCACATTGTACTGCCATTATTTTGAACAATACTGTTTACTGGCAATAATAAGAGACATAAATACTAAAACACCAGCTGACCCTTTTGACGGGCGACTGTGGAGTGGAGTGTTGGTGATCTCCAGCTCAGTGGAGTCTTCCTGGTGTTGTGTTGTGACGAGCTTGAAGGCAGTAAACACAGAGTGACCTCACACAGCATATAAGCTCTGAGGCACCTGACTCTCACCCTCATCCCAAACCTCACCCTCGTCCTCGTCCTCATCCTCGTCCTCACCCTCGTCCTCACCCTCGTCCTCGTCCTCATCCTCATCCTCGTCCTCGTCCTCACCCTCGTCCTCACCCTCGTCCTCACCCTCACCCTCACCCTCACCCTAACCCTAACCCTAACCCTCACCCTAACCCTCACCCTCACCCTCACTCTAACCCTCATCAGAGCTTTTAAAGTGAGGTACCTTGCGGTTCTGGACAGATACAGCTTTGGCGTTCTGCAGACACTTCTTCTGAGGCCTCTTCACCAAACGCAGAAGCGGCTCGTCCACAAAGGAGACGCACAGCACCCCCTGGAGGACACAAGAGTATGGAGCAAGGATGGAGGAGGAGGGCGGGGCAGAAGAGGCGGCAAGGGCAGTTTGAAAGAAACACTCACACATCTGTCCATGTGTCCCAGAGTCTTTAGGTAATTTGTCCTCTGTGAGATCTAAACCTCCCCGTGTGTCAGATGCCCTCCCCGTGTGTCAGATGCCCTCCATGTGTCTCCACGGGGTCTTATTCTGTGTAAAAGCTGCTAACTCTATAGTTCTACAAACATGTTCTGAAATGCGTGGGTTTGTTGGATTTGTTTAAAGTTCAGATTTCGGTCTCTCTCACATGTGAATGCTCCTGGAATCTGCCACGCCCGCTCTACTCCCGCCCCCTCCACTGAGACCCCGCCCCCTGTGTCAGAGGCCTTACTGTGGGCGTGTCCTGCACAGCCTCCACCTTCCTCTCGGAGTACCTCTGTCCCACCTCTGCAGAGTAACACCTGGTGTCGATCAGCCAGTCCAGAAACACTGTGGTCTGTAAGAGAGAGAGAGACGGAGGAGAGGCACGTGAGAGAGGGAGACAGGTCACTCCAGAAACACTGTGGTCTGTGAGAGAGAGAGAGACGGAGGAGAGGCACGTGAGAGAGGGAGACAGGTCAATCCAGAAACACTGTGGTCTGTAAGAGAGAGAGAGATGGAGGAGAGACACGTGAGAGAGGGAGACAGGTCAATCCAGAAACACTGTGGTCTGTAAGAGAGAGAGACGGAGGAGAGGCACGTGAGAGAGGGAGACAGGTCACTCCAGAAACACTGTGGTCTGTGAGAGAGAGAGAGAGACGGAGGAGAGGCACGTGAGAGAGGGAGACGGGTCACTCCAGAAACACTGTGGTCTGTAAGAGAGAGAGAGATGGAGGAGAGACACGTGAGAGAGGGAGACAGGTCACTCCAGAAACACTGTGGTCTGTAAGAGAGAGAGAGGGAGGAGAGGCACGTGAGAGAGGGAGACAGATCAATCCAGAAACACTGGCCTGTAAGAGAGAGAGACGGAGGAGAGGCACGTGAGAGAGGAAGACAGGTCAATCCAGAACACTGGTCTGTAAGAGAGAGAGACGGAGGAGAGGCACGTGAGAGAGGAAGACAGGTCAATCCAGAAAACACTGTGGTCTGTAAGAGAGAGAGAGAGAGACGGAGGAGAGGCACGTGAGAGAGGGAGACAGGTCAATCCAGAAACACTGTGGTCTGTAAGAGAGAGAGAGACGGAGGAGAGGCACGTGAGAGAGGGAGACAGGTCAATCCAGAAACACTGTGGTCTGTGAGAGAGAGAGAGAGAGACGGAGGAGAGGCACGTGAGAGAGAGGGAGACAGGTCAATCCAGAAACACTGTGGTCTGTAAGAGAGAGAGAGACGGAGGAGAGACACGTGAGAGAGGGAGACAGGTCACTCCAGAAACACTGTGGTCTGTGAGAGAGAGAGAGAGACGGAGGAGAGGCACGTGAGAGAGGGAGACAGGTCAATCCAGAAACACTGTGGTCTGTAAGAGAGAGAGAGAGAGACGGAGAGAGACACGTGAGAGAGGGAGACAGGTCACTCCAGAAACACTGTGGTCTGTGAGGGAGAGAGAGAGACGGAGGAAAGACACGTGAGAGAGGGAGACAGGTCACTCCAGAAACACTGTGGTCTGTAAGAGAGAGAGAGACGAGGGAGAGACACGTGAGAGAGGGAGACAGGTCACTCCAGAAACACTGTGGTCTGTTAGAGAGAGAGAGACGGAGGAGAGGCACGTGAGAGAGGGAGACAGGTCACTCCAGAAACACTGTGGTCTGTGAGAGAGAGAGAGAGAGACGGAGGAGAGGCACGTGAGAGAGGGAGACAGGTCAATCCGAAAACACTGTGGTCTGTGAGAGAGAGACGGAGGAGAGGGCACGTGAGAGAGGGAGACAGGTCACTCCAGAAACACTGTGGTCTGTGAGAGAGAGACGGAGGAGAGGCACGTGAGAGAGGGAGACAGGTCAATCCAGAAACACTGGTCTGTAAGAGAGAGAGACGGAGGAGAGGCACGTGAGAGAGGGAGACAGGTCACTCCAGAAACACTGTGGTCTGTAAGAGAGAGAGAGACGGAGGAGAGGCACGTGAGAGAGGGAGACAGGTCACTCCAGAAACACTGTGCTCTGTAGAGAGAGAGAGAGATGGAGGAGAGGCACGTGAGAGAGGGAGACAGGTCACTCCAGAAAAACACTGTGGTCTGTAAGAGAGAGAGACGGAGGAGAGGCACGTGAGAGAGGGAGACAGGTCACTCCAGAAACACTGTGCTCTGTAAGAGAGAGAGAGACGGAGGAGAGGCACGTGAGAGAGAGGGAGACAGGTCAATCCAGAAACACTGTGCTCTGTAAGAGAGAGAGACGGAGGAGAGGCACGTGAGAGAGGGAGACAGGTCACTCCAGAAACACTGTGGTCTGTGAGAGAGAGACGGAGGAGAGGCACGTGAGAGAGGGAGACAGGTCACTCCAGAAACACTGTGGTCTGTAAGAGAGAGAGACGGAGGAGAGGCACGTGAGAGAGGGAGACAGGTCAATCCAGAAACACTGTGATCTGTAAGAGAGAGAGAGAGAGACGGAGGAGAGACACGTGAGAGAGGGAGACAACAGGTCAGTCCAGAAACACTGTGCTCTGTAAGAGAGAGAGAGACGGAGGAGAGGCACGTGAGAGAGGGAGACAGGTCACTACAGAAACACTGTGGTCTGTAAGAGAGAGAGATGGAGGAGAGGCACGTGAGAGAGGGAGACAGGTCACTCCAGAAACACTGTGGTCTGTAAGAGAGAGAGACGGAGGAGAGACACGTGAGAGAGGGAGACAGGTCACTCCAGAAACACTGTGGTCTGTAAGAGAGAGAGGGAGGGAGAGAGGAAGAGGAGAGAGAGAGAAAGAGAAAGAGACAGAGGGGGAGAGAGAGAGAGAGAGAGAGACAGAGGAGAGACAGCGGAGCTACAGAGGAAGAGAGGAGAAAAACATGTGAGAGAGGGAGACAGGTCAATCCAGAAACACTGTGGTCTGTAAGAAAGAGAGACAGAGGAAGACAGAGAGAGAGAGAGAGACAGACAGACAGACAGACAGACAGACAGACAGAGACAGACGAGAGACAGAGAGTGGGGGGGGGGGGGGGGACAGAGAGAGAGAGATAGAGGAGAGACAAGAGGAAGAGAGAGAGACAGAGGAAGAGTGAGAGAGAGAGAGAGAGAGAGAGAGAGAGTAAGACAGAGGAGAGACAGAGACAGAGGGAGACAGAGAGACAAAGAGAGAGAGACAGAGAGAGTAAGACAGAGGAGAGACAGAGAGACAAAGAGAGAGAGACAGAGACCAAGGAAGAGAGAGAAAGAGAGAGAGAGACAAAGAGAGAGAGACAGAGAGACAGAAGAGAGACAGATGAAGAGAGAGGAGAAAGAAACATGTGAGAGAGGGAGACAGGTTAATCCAAAATCACTGTGGTGTGTGGGAGAGAGAGTGATATCAGTCTGGTCCACACTCCCTCCATCGCACCTCGAGCCAGAACAATCATCCAATCAGATTTGTTTATTTCCGTGACACGTGTGAAATGAAGGAGCTCACTGGTCACCATCATTTACAAACAGAATGACATGTTCTCAGCTCAGATGAAGAGTGGGACAGTCTTGGACACACATGCTCCTCTTCACTGAGGCTGTATTATATTGTGGTTTTGTTCTATCCAAACACGTGCCACTGCATCAATGACTCTGTGTTCACTATAAAATAAAACTTATCTGACTATAACAGAAGTCTGACCAGGGCGTAGTAGGACAGAGTGGAGCCGATGTAGAGCACGAGCTGGATGAAGCTGAAGCGTCCGGCCTGGAACACAAAACAGACAAAACAAAGAGGAGTCAGCCGAGAGCTCTGACCAAGCATCAGGGAAACAGATTTTACACCATTTGTCTTGTTAAAGAAATCTCAAAGTTTGTTTCTAAAAAGACAGAAATAAAAAGTGTATTTTAAAAGACACACTAAATTTATTTAGTGGAGTTTCAACAGACCTGACCGAAAACCATCACATCGAAGCGGATCCCAAACGCTTTGTACAAAGTCCTCTCCTCCGACCCGTTCACCACATGGTACCGAGCAAACCTGCAACAAGACCTGGGTCAGACCTGGGTCAGACCTGGGCCAGTCCTGGGCCAGTCCTGGGCCAGTCCTGGGCCAGTCCTGGGCCAGACCTGGGCCAGACCTGGGCCAGACCTGGGCCAGACCTGGGTCAGTCCTGGGCCAGTCCTGGGCCAGTCCTGGGCCAGTCCTGGGCCAGTCCTGGTTTAGTCCCGGTTTAGTCCCGGTTTAGTCATGGGTCAGACCTGGTTTACTCCTGGTCTAGTCCCGGGCCAGTCCCGGGCCAGTCCCGGGCCAGTCCCGGGCCAGTCCCGGGCCAGTCCCGGGCCAGACCCGGGCCAGACCCGGGCCAGACCCGGGCCAGACCTGGGCCAGACCTGGGTCAGTCCTGGGCCAGTCCTGGGCCAGTCCTGGTTTAGTCCCGGTTTAGTCCTGGTTTAGTCATGGGTCAGACCTGGTTTACTCCTGGTCTAGTCCCGGGCCAGTCCCGGGCCAGTCCCGGGCCAGTCCTGGGCCAGTCCTGGGTCAGTTCTGGTTTAGTCCCGGGTTAGTCCTGGTTTAGTCCTGGGTCAGACCTGGTTTACTCCTGGTCTAGTCCCGGGTCAGTCCTGGGCCAGTCCTGGGCCAGACCTGGGTCAGTCCTGGGCCAGTCCTGGGCCAGACCTGGGCCAGTCCTGGGCCAGTCCTGGGCCAGTCCTGGGCCAGTCCTGGGCCAGTCCTGGGTCAGTTCTGGTTTAGTCCCGGTTTAGTCCTGGTTTAGTCCTGGGTCAGACCTGGTTTACTCCTGGTCTAGTCCCGGGTCAGTCCTGGGTCAGTCCAGGGTCAGTCCTGGGTCAGACCTGTAGTTGAGTCCCGGGGACAGGGTCTTGTTGGACTCTTTCTGGTCCACTCGTCTGAAGCTGTACTGGGGCAGACAGCGGCTGGTCAGAGGGTCCAGGTTACAATCCCACTTTATCTGCACAGCTATGACTCCCCCCTGTGGACACAATGTGCATTACAACTCTGAGCCAAACCGTCTCTGCAGTCACTGTTAAAGTCATCAAAAGTATTGAAAATCAGATACTAATCCACACTAAAACTAGTATCAAAACTGGATACTCATTTATCACAGGTATCGATACATTAAAAAAAAAAAAAAGTCCCAGACAGAAACGAGCCTTTCCTGAAAATGTTTATAGTGATGTTGACCTGTATCTTTCATAAGACACAGACTAGTATATACACGATGGACCAGTATGAACCTACTGGACACTGAGATCACACACATATAACACACATGGAATAGAAAACAAAGTACAAACATTTAATGTGGAGCATCACAGTATACTCTCTAAAGAAAGAGGGTTTTTATCATCATCGTGGTTCATTTGTGGATTGGTATCGAACATCAAGTTATTTCCTTAGTTATCAAATCGAGTTTGAAAATTTTGTATCGTGACGACACTAGTCCCTGTACATCTTCGAATCCAGGAAGGTCTAGAATGCCCTTATTTGGGACAGTTCAGTTGACCCAAATGGACCCTGTCAGTCACACCCCAGAACTGAACCAGGACTAAACCAGGTCTAAACCAGGTCTAAACCGGGTCTAAACCAGGACTAAACCGGGTCTAAACCAGGACTAAACCGGGTCTAGACCGGGTCTAAGCCGGGTCTAAACCGGGATTAAGCCGGGTCTAAGCCGGGTCTAAACCGGGACTAAGCCGGGATTAAGCCGGGTCTAAGGCGGGTCTAAGGCGGGTCTAAGGCGGGACTAAACCGGGACTAAACCGGGACTAAACCGGGACTAAACCAGGACTGAACCAGGACTGAACCAGGACTAAACCAGGACTAAACCGGGTCTAGACCGGGTCTAGACCGGGTCTAAGCCGGGTCTAAGCCGGGACTAAGCCGGGACTAAGCCGGGACTAAGCCGGGACTAAGCCGGGACTAAGCCGGGTCTAAGCCGGGTCTAAGCCGGGTCTAAGCCGGGTCTAAGCCGGGACTAAACCGGGATTAAGCCGGGTCTAAACCGGGTCTAAACCGGGACTAAACCGGGACTAAGCCGGGACTAAGCCGGGTCTAAGCCGGGTCTAAGCCGGGTGTAAGACGGGTGTAAGACGGGACTAAACCGGGACTAAACCGGGTCTAAACCAGGACTAAACCAGGACTAAACCAGGTCTAAACCAGGTCTAAACCAGGTCTAAACCAGGTCTAAACCAGGTCTAAACCAGGACTAAACCAGGTCTAAACCAGGAGTAAACCAGGACTAAACCAGGACTAAACCAGGACTAAACCAGGACTAAACCAGGACTAAACCAGGACTAAACCAGGACTAAACCAGGACTAAACCAGGACTAAACCCTCAGATCTGGTTGTCTGCCTGTTCTGCCCAGGCTGGACACTTTGTTTTGTGTAAATCAAAGTGTATTTTTCCAGTATTGTATTTTCCGGACTATAAGCCGCTACTTTTTTTTCTACACTTTAGAAACTGCGGCTTATGGCGGCTTACGTAAGATATACAGTGGTCCCTCATTTATTACGTTCCAAAAATAACCCATATAAATAAAAAAGTAGAAAGCATTATTTTTTTTTTTACAGTTACTCTACATGTTTTGCTGCAGGTGTATTTCTCAGTTCCTCTGTTCCCGCCTCTTCGTCCCGGAGCCGCTGGAATGTTCTTTTTCCTACAGTCACTGATCCACAAACTAAAGCAAACTCCATCCACATAGTTACAACTATTTTTGCTCCTTGTTAAAAATGTTTTTTTTTAACTCACCTCCATAAAAACACGTTTTATTCTGAGCTCAAACTGAGAGCTCTGCTGCAGCTCTGAGATGTTCCTGTGAAAAGAGGAACTGAGCCAATCGTTTCCTTAAATTTAAAAATACACTTTTAAAATGCTGACGGTTTGATTTCAGACGCTGCAGATTTAGGGGGAGCAGGTCAGACAGGAGAGCAGGAGGGCCGACATGTGGTGGGACGTGGAGAGGCTAAAGTAACTGCGATTATGGGATTTCAGATTAATATTTAACGCAGATGGAGCAGCTCAAATGAATCTTGTTAAAATGCTGACTTTTGTTGCAAGTTCTTGGATTGAGACATTGGCTCTGGGTAAATGCTCACTGTGGTTGTCAGATTTTTGAAGTTAAAGGATTATAAAAATGATCTATAAACTGTTGGATGTCTCTGCTCGTGGTCCCTCTGACACTCACATCTCATTTAGACAAAGATCGGACCTGCTACCATACACTTTATATATAAATGGACACGGCTAACCTGCTGTAATAAAAGTGCCATGAATAACCTTCTCCACATGAGTGACAGGTGCTTGAGTGACAGGTGCTTGAGTGACAGGTGCTTGAGTGACAGGTGCTTGAGTGACAGGTGCTTGAGTGACAGGTGCTTGAGTGACAGGTGCTTGAGTGACAGGTGCTTGAGTGACAGGTGCAGTACCTCCACAGCGAGCTCGTGGAAGTTCTCGCCCGCCTCCTTCACCATGTCCCCCAGTCTGAAGATGGGACACAGCCGGTCCAGTTTACGCTCACAGCTCCTCAGGTACGACTCACTCATCCAGGGGAGAATGTTCCTCCTACAAGACCACGAGAACTGAACTAGAACTAGACCAGGACTAGACCAGGACTGAACCAGGACTAAACCAGGACTAGACCAGGGAGGAACCAGGACTAAACCAGGACTAGACCAGGACTAAACCAGGACTAAACCAGGACTAAACCAGAACTGAACAAGCGAGGAACCAGGACTAGACCAGGACTAGACCAGGACTAGACCAGGACTAGACCAGGACTAGACCAGGACTAAACCAGGACTAGACCAGGGAGGAACCAAGACTAAACCAGGACTAAACCAGGACTAGACCAGGACTAAACCAGGACTAAAACAGAACTGAACCAGCGAGGAACCAGGACTAGACCAGGACTAGACCAGGACTAGACCAGGACTAAACCAGGACTAAACCAGAACTGAACAAGCGAGGAACCAGGACTAGACCAGGACTAGACCAGGACTAGACCAGGACTAGACCAGGACTAGACCAGGACTAAACCAGGACTAAACCAGGACTAAACCAGGACTAAACCAGGGAGGAACCAAGACTAAACCAGGACTAAACCAGGACTAAACCAGGACTAAAACAGAACTGAACCAGCGAGGAACCAGGACTAGACCAGGACTAGACCAGGACTAGACCAGGACTAGACCAGGATTAAACCAGGCCAAAAGTGATAAATAAAACTGAATCTGATCAGAATTGTATTTGAAATTTTAAATCACTGGATTGAAAGTGTCTCAGGACCCTAAGATCTGGTTATGATCCTGGTCAGGACCTGTCTGGAGGTGTGGTTCTGACCTGATATAGTTGAACGCAGGGAAGCGGATGTTGTTCTTGATGAGGACAGTGAAGTTCTCAGCTGCTGCCACAAGAGCCGGTCTGAAACACACACATCTGTTAGTCCTGGTCTAGTCCTGGTCTAGTCCTGGTCTAGTCCTGGTCTAGTCCTGGTCTAGTCCTGGTCTAGTCCTGGTCTAGTCCTGGTCTAGTGCTGGTCTAGTGCTGGTCTAGTCTTGGTCTAGTCTTGGTCTAGTCCTGGTCTAGTCCCAGTTTATAGCAAAAGCCGAAGTTAAATCAGTCAACTGGACAATTCATTGTAGGAGTGAAGACGTTTTGCTGCTCATCCAAGTCTCTTCTTCAGTTCTGGTCAGATTGCTGCTGGACACTTCCTTACGTCTGTCTGAAGGGAGGAGCCAACTACCCTGTAACTGTAAACATCTATTTTCTCCAGTTTCAGCCTTAATGGCCCTATTCATTCCTTTAATGGCCCTACTGGCTCGCTCTATTGTTCCCATTGTTCCCTTTGTTTCCTTTGGGTCTGAGGATGGAGTTATAGATGAGGGTAGATTATGTCTAAGGCCCCCATTCATGTTCAAGGAAGGACTGTCTTTTTTAACAGCTTCTTTAATTTCCCTCTCAGACCATTTTTTCTCTGGCTAAGATCTGTACCTCACTAGTCCTGGTCCAGTCCTGGTCCAGTCCTGGTCCAGTCCTGGTCCAGTCCTGGTCCAGTCCTGGTCCAGTCCTGGTCCAGTCCTGCTCTAGTCCTGCTCTAGTCC
This sequence comes from Periophthalmus modestus, assembly GCA_019594935.1. Classification (NCBI taxonomy): domain Eukaryota; kingdom Metazoa; phylum Chordata; class Actinopteri; order Gobiiformes; family Gobiidae; genus Periophthalmus; species Periophthalmus modestus. Next base: position 31,909,126 of record JAIEZT010000012.1, on the reverse strand, counting down.
TGCTCTAGTCCTGCTCTAGTCCTGGTCCAGTCCTGGTCCAGTCCCGGTCCAGGACCTGGGAGGGCTGGTCTTGGTCTCCACTGGGCACCAGGCTGAGATCTCACAGGTTTTCTTCAGGATGTCAAACTTCACACATGCTCCAGTCTGGACCCCTGAAAGAAATCAGATATTTAAAGTAGTAGTAGTAGTAGTAGTAGCTGTTGTTGTAGTAGTAGCAGTAGTAGTCATAGTAGTAGTAGCTGTTGTTGTAGTAGTAGCAGTCGTAGTATGCATCTGTAGTACTTGTGGAGTGTGGTACATAGGTGACACATTCCTCTGCCTCTTGTGGACTCTTTGCACTCTGCTCTTTTTTTTTCTCAGAGGAGGATGTCATTTTACACCAGATGCCCTCCCTCTCCAGGCCATCCTGATCACTGGGGCTGTAGTGGATATGGAGAGGCGTCTTGCCCAGTGGCACAACAGCAGTATACAGTCAAACATGTGTCAGGTTAAAGTGTACCGTGGCTCTGCTTCTCCCAGACTCCTCTCTCACAGTCTTTATCGGAGCGACAGGCGCGGCCCCTCACAGGCACCTGCACAAACACACACACACATGCTGCGTTTCCATGCTTCTGGGGACAATCCTGGGGTGTTCTGCATGTATGTCTATGGTGGAATGTTCAGCAGTTACCATGGTGACACAATGCACACATTAGCAAATGCTGACAAAAAAAAAAAAGTTTTAAGAGAAGCCTGAAAAACTACAAACTGGATTTAAAAAGTAAATTTTTAGGAGCCTGTGATCAGTCCAAGTGTCTATGGTCCTGTTCAGAAGTTTGATTTTACACAAAAAGGTGAGAGTGACTAACTGAAAAACTGTTGGCTAATGCTAATGCTAATGCTAGCTACCTTGTGACTGTAATATTTTTTGAGAGGGACTTGTTTAACAGCACAAATCTCACCTGTTGTAGTTCAGATAAGTCAGGTCTTTATGGTCACACTGTGTTAAAACAAACCTCAGATTAAACAAAGTCCCAGACAGAGCAGTGCCTACAGTTAACATCAAATAATCAGGGAATATTGATGATGTCAGCTGCAGAGTATCTAAATATATAAAAGTATGACAAAAGTTCTCCAGTCCTGATGTAAATGTACTACAGTCCTGAAAGTACTATAGACTTGCAGTAAAAGTACTCCAGTCCTGATGTAAAAGTACTATAGACCTGCAGTAAAAGTACTCCAGTCCTAGTGTAAAAGTACTCCAGTCCTAGTGTAAAAGTACTCCAGTCCTAGTGTAAAAGTACTCCAGTCCTAGTGTAAAAGTACTACAGTCCTGATATAAAAGTACTACAGTACTGATGTAAAAGTACTACAGTCCTGATATAAAAGTACTACAGTCCTGATGTAAAAGTACTACAGTCCTAGTGTAAAAGTACTCCAGTCCTAGTGTAAAAGTACTCCAGTCCTAGTGTAAAAGTACTACAGTCCTGATATAAAAGTACTACAGTCCTGATGTAAAAGTACTACAGTCCTGCCTCACCTCGGCACAGCGGCCCTGCCTCTGGCCCTGGGTCACGATCAGGTTGGGTCGCCACAAAGAACGAGTTTTTATCCTGGAACGAAAATAAAACCAAACACATCTCTGACCAGTCCAGATATATTTAAATCCTCCCTGTTCAAACTGTTCAGATCTTTCTCCATGTCCTAGTCGTTTCTTGTCGTTGAGCCTCTGAGTTGTATTTGGAGTGATTCATGTTTGAGTTTAATCTTTAATGCACTATTTTCAACACGCCATGTTGCCGATCAACCCCCGTTTAACCTCCACCGGTACTGTGACACGCCCATTGTGACGTACACGCCCACTGCGACACGTCCACTGTGACATACACGCCCACTGTGACACGCCCACTGTGACGTACACGCCCACTGCGACACGTCCACTGTGACATACACGCCCACTGCGACACGTCCACTGCGACACGTCCACTGCGACACGCCCACTGCGACATACACACCCACTGCGACACGTCCACTGCGACACGTCCACTGCGACACGCCCACTGCGACACGCCCCCTGCGACACGCCCCCTGCGACACGCCCCCTGCGACACGCCCACCTGCGACACGCCCACTGTGATGTCCGCTCTTCCTTCTCGTTTTATTTCTTAATCGGTGATACTCGTAGGATTCGGCAGCGTCACGTTGTCATTTTGGTATAAATATAAAAAATGTGCTGCTCTAGTGTGACGTGCTCTGTCCACAGGGGGCGCTACAGCATGTGGCGCTTTGTTGTGATGAGGTTTACAGCGACGTCAGCTCCAATTGGACACCGCACTTTTCCAATGCAGGAGTCAGCGGATTTGTTTCTTTTATGAAGTCGTTTTTGATGAATTGTGTGATTATTATTGAAACTACAGAGACTCAGCAGGGCCGGTGTAAAAGAGAGTTGGACCTGAGAGGGGAGGCTGTAGTCCACCGGTCCCAGGACCACTCGTCCGATCCCGGGCACAAACACCTCAGACACACGCCCTTCATTTGGACGTGACGGAGCTCACACCACCAACTCAAACTCCTGATACCTGCGATTCCACAGCAGCAGCACACTGAGACAGGGAGGAAAAGAGGAGGGGAGAGAGGGAGGAGGAGAGGAGGAGAGAGAGGGGGGAGGAGAGGAGGGGAGAGAGGGATGAGGAGAGAGGAGAGAGAGGGGGGAGGAGAGAGGGGGGGGACGAGAGGGGTACGGAGGATAGGAGGAGGGGGAGAGAGGGATGAGGAGGAGGGAGGAGGGGAGAGGAGGGAGGAGGAGTAGGAGGGGAGAGAGGGAGGAGGAGAGGAGGAGGGGAGAGAGGGATGAGAGAGGGAGGGAGGAGGAGAGGAGAGAGGGATGAGGAGAGGGGGAGAAAGAGGGAGGAGGAGAGGAGGGGGGAGGGATGAGGGATATGAGAGAGGAGGAGGGAGAGAGGGATGAGGAGAGGAGGAAGGGAGAGAGAGAGGAGGAGAGGAGGACGGGAGAGAGAGAGGAGGAGAGGGAGGAGGAGAGGAAAGAGGGAGAAAAAAGAGGAGGAGAGGAGAGAGGGAGGAGGAGAGGAGGAGGAGGAGAGGAGAAGATGAGAGAGGAAGGAGGAAAAGAGGATGAACGGGTGGGGACGGGGGGAGGAGAGAGGCGAGAAGGCGGGGGGAGAGGGGAGGAGAGGAGAGGAGGAGGAACAAAGAGGAGGGGAGAGATGAGACAGAAGAGGAGGGGAGAGAGGCAGGCGGAGAGGAGAAGGCAAGAAGAGATCGGAGGGGAAAAAGAGGACGGGGAGAGAAGGAGGATGACAGGAGGAGAGAGAGAGGGAGGTGGAGGAGAGAGATGGAGGAGCGAGGAAAAGAGGACAAGAGGGGAGAAGAGAAAGGAGGGAGGAAAGAGGACAAGATGGAGAGAGACGAGTGGGAGGAGAAGGAGAGAGGGGGGACGAGAGAAGAGAAGGAGCAGTTTCAAAAACACAGTAGAGCACTTCCTGTATTACAAATGACGTCACAAGGTGGAACAGAGTGTTTTCAGTTTGAGAAAAGAAACTCAGGTGTGTGTGTGAATGAAACAAAACACAACTCCAGGTCTGTTTGTGATGAGGAAACAACATAGAACAGATCAGAGAGCAGTGCATTATGGGTCTTTAAGTCCAGACTGACCCATATGACGACCAGGATGGTTCCCGTTCAGAGCCCACTTCAGAGACCCGAGGCGCACGCTCTGGATCCGGACCAGTTTGGTGGTTTCATACTGGCACAAGCCCCCGGAGACACGAGCACCGCATTCTGGCTCCAGTCCCACCGGCTCTAGTCCCGCTCTGGTCCCGCTCTGGTCCCGCTTTAGTCCCGCTTTAGGTCCCGATCTGATCTAGACCTAGTCCCAGTTGAGTCCCCGTTCGCGGTGGTTCAGGTCCGGTCCGCTGGTTTCTGTCTACAGCCTCCGTGTCTCTTCCTGTCTCCGGTCACATGGCTCTCCTCTCCTCCGCAGCTGTGCGACTCTCCTCATCAGCCCGAGCCCAGAGCAGGACCGCGGGCAGATGAGCGGGGCAGATGTGCGGGGGCGGGGGACTCGGTTTTACGCCCGAACAGGACAGAACCCGGGCAGCGCGCGCACTTTAACACGGGCTTTGTTTGAAAACTAAACCAGATTCAAACTTCACTGACACTAACTTCACATGTGTGACACAAACGGACGCTCTGTCCCGCGGAAATCGTGTCTTGGCTCCGTGAGAGGAGCGGGGGCACACAATGAATTCTTTCTTCCCGGACAAAGAGCCTTGTGTTCGGTCAGAGAGGAGGAGGAACATCGGCCTCTGCGTCTCCCATCTCATCGTGTCCGTCACTCACCACAAGAGTGTCCAGGAGAGGGCGCTATATGCACAGGACACGAGGGGACACAGGGGGACAGAGAGAGGATGAGAGGGTGACACCAGAGAATGAGAGGGGACACAAGAGGATGAGAGGGGACACGGGGGGACACGAGAGGGGATGACCGGGGGACACGACAGGATGAGAGGGGACATGAGGCGATGCGGGGGGACACAAGAGGATGAGAGGGGACACAGGGGGACATGAGGGGGATGAGAGGGGACACAAGAGAATGAGAGGGGACACAAAGAGGATGAGAGGGGACACGGGGGGACAACGAGGGATGACAGGGGACAGGACAGGATGAGAGGGGACATGAGGCGATGCGGGGGACACAAGAGGATGAGAGGGGAGACACAGGGGGACATGAGGGGATGATGAGGGGACACAAGAGAATGAGAGGGGACACAAGAGGATGAGAGGGGACACGGGGGGACACGATAGAGGATGAGAGGGGACACGAGGGGGATGAGAGGGAGCACAAGCGGATGAGAGGGGACATGGGGAGACATGAGAGGGGGACACCGGGTGGATATGAGAGGATGCGAGGGGACACGACAGGATGAGAGGGGACACAGGGGGACATGAGAGGAATGAGGGGGGGGACACCGGCGGGACCCGAGAGGATGAGAGGGGGACACGGGGGGATACGAGAGGATGAGAGGGTGACACGGGGGGGACACTAGAGGGATGAAGAGGACACGGGGGGGGGACACGAGAGGATGAGAGGGGGACACGGGGGGGGAACCCGACAGGATGAGAGGGGGACACAGGGGGGACATTAGAGGATGCTGAGGGGGACACAAGAGGATGAGAGAGGACACGAGAGGACCACACGAGGGGACACGGGGGGACATGAGGGGACACAGGGCCGAGTCTGCGGTGAAACCCCATCCGGAGGTGTGTGGCACCAGGGAGGGCATCTGGTGTAAATATAAAATCTTATGAATCACTACTCTCATCTGTAAGACACACCCCAAAGGAAGAGAGGCCTTGGTCTGACCAGAGGAAACCTGTCTCTGTGCCCTTAAGCAGGACACTTCTTTCTCATCTGCCTGTGGAAGATGAGGTTATTTTACCAAGTTCAAATTCATTCATTCAAATCAAATCGATGGTGAAAGCCGTTATTGAACCATTTTCAACAGAGTGTCAGATCATCGACGGGACAGCGCCCTCTTCTGGTACTGCTCCAACTCAGACAGACGCTCCTCTGACCTAGACCGGCGGACCAACGAGACCGGACCTGACCTAGAGACAACAAGGTTTTAATACAGAAAGCAGACAGGAGGAGGAGAGCCAGAGGAGGAGACCAGAGGAGGAGAACCAGAGGAGGAACCAGAGGAGAAGAGCCAGGGGAGCAGATCCAGAGGAAGAGAGCCAGAGGAGAGGAGAACCAGAGGAGGAGAGGATCAGAAGGAGCAGAGCCAGAGGAGGAGAAACCAGAGGAGCAGAGCCAGAGGAGCAGAGCCAGAGGAAAGAGAGCCAGAGGAGGAGAGGACCAGAGGAGTAGAGTCAGAGGAGCAGAGAGGAGCAGAGGATTGACCTGTGAGATGGGTGCAGTGCAGAGGGTGGTGCAGAGGGTGGTGCAGATGGTGCAGAGGAGGTCTGGAAAACGTTGCAGCATCTCAACACGTCAGGAGGAACAGTAGTGAGGGTTGGTCAGGCAGATTTCTCCTTCTCCGCTCACTGTTCTCCCTGGAACAAGCAGAGGTCCAGATCTTAAAGTTCCTCTATACACAAAAATTGATTCTCAAAATGCTCTGCTCCACCTTGTGATGTCATGATTGTTTTTTTTTCAAGTTACCAGCTCCTTTAGGTTGCAGTAGAGATTGATAATTCCAGGGCTAAAATCATCCAAATTATTCCAAATGAAGGTGTACGGAGTTTAAAAACACAGTGGAGCACTTCCTGTTATTACCACATGATGACATCACAAGGTGTACAGAGTTTTCAGTGTGATGAAAATGATGAGCGTTGCCAATAGAAATTAACAATGTAAAACAAAATATTACATTAGAATGTGAGTGTGTTTTGACATGATGTCAGACGCCTTCTCTCCGTGAAAGTGACGCATAGAGAACAGAACCAAGGGGGGTGGGGGAGTCGAGTCTGAGATCTGAGACGAGGAGGTGTGAAGGAGGTCCAGCAATCTTCTTCTGCACCAGAGGGGAGGAGGAGGTCTGAAGGGTCTAAATGAGAGAGGGGAGGAGAAGAGTTGAGAGAGGAGACGAGGAGAGGGAGAGGGGTCTAGAGGAAAGAAGAGAAGAACAATGAGAGGAGAGGACCAGAGGAGGAGGTGCAGTAGAGGAGGTCCACAGCAATCTTCTGCACCAGAAAGAGGAGGTGGCTCTGAGGGTCTAGAGGTGAGAGAGAGACGAGAACAGTGTGAGGAGAAGAGGAAGCGGTATAGAAGAGCGATGGGGAGAACAATAAAAGGAGGAGTGGAGGTCCAGACAGGGAGGTCCAGAGGAAGGTTCAAGAGGCGGCTTCAGAGGAGGTTCAGATGATGGAGGTCAGAGGAGGTTCAGTAGGAGGTCCAGTGGAGGCGAGGAGTCTGGGGAGGTAGGAACGTGGAGTCTGGGGGAGGGAGGCGGATGTCTCTGGGGAGGAGGAGTTGGAGTCTGGGGAGAGGGGGGGAATGTCTAGAGCGGGAGGTCGAGTCTGCTAAGAGGGACAGTGTCTGGGAAGTAAGATAGAAAATCTGGGGCGGCTGGAGGGGGGTCTGGGTTTCGAGGTGGGATGGCGTCTGGGGCGACAGGCGAGGGGGATGCTGGGGTAGGGAGCGAGTCGGGAGAGGCGGTGGCGTCGGGGAGGCGAACCGGTGGAAGTCTGGGGGGGGCGGGCGAGTCGGGGAGGCGGGGGTGAGTCTGGGTGCGAGGAGGCGTCTGGCGCGCGGGAGGTGGAGTCTGGGGGAGGAGGTGGTCTTGGGCGAAAGGATTGGGATTGCGGATAGTCTCGCGAGTCAGTGTGGAGTCTGGAGAGTCGGGGAGGTGGAGAGTGTCTAGGAGATAGAAGGTGGAGTCTGAAGTAGAGGGGGTGGAGTCTGTGGAGGAAAAGGGAGGAGTCGGGGAGAGGGGGAATGTCTAGAGAGGGAGGTGGAGTCTGAAGAGAGGGAGTGGCTGGAAGTCTAGGGAGGCGAGAAGGTGGAGTCTGGGGAGAGGTGGAATGTCTAGAGAGGGAGGTTAGAGTCTGAGGAGAGGAAAGTGTCTGGGGAAGAAGATAGACTGTCTGGGGGGCGGAGGGAGGATGGAGTCTGGGGATAGGGTGGAGGACGTCTGGGGAGAAAAGGGAGGAGTCTGGGGAGAGGGAGGAATGTCTGGGGAGAGGGAGGTGGAGATCTGACAGAGAGGGAGGTGGAGTCTAGGGAGGAGAAGGTGGAGTCTGGGGAGGAGGAGGGTGGCAGTCTGGGTAAGGGGAGGAGTCTGGGGAGCAAGGAGGTGGACTAGATCTGGAAAATCAAGAGGAGGAGGTGGAGTCTGGGGAGAGGGAGGTGGAGTCTGGGGAGAGGGGGAGTATCCTGCCTATGATTTCCTGTAGGGCACCTCTGTAGATCTCTTCATGCTCCCGCTCTCTGTGCGGTCTCCTCCTGCTTACTCTCGCTCCTCTGCTCCTCCTTCAGTGCTCTGGACCTCCTCACTGAGCTGGTTCTGCTCTGGGAGCAGCTCCTCCACACTCATCACCTGAAATAGAAGTAAAGGCGACAGCAGATCTGTCAACGATCGTCAGTGCATACACAGAAGTAAAGAAGTACTGTTCAGAAATGCAGGTTGTTGTTGTAGTAGTAGTGTAGTAGTAGTAGCAGTAATAGTAGTAATAGGATGAGTAGTAGTAGTAAGTAAGTAGTAGTAGGCAGTAATATGTAATAGTAGTAGTATTATTAGTAGTATGTAGACAGTAATGTAGTAGTAAGTAGTAGTAGTAGTATAGTACTAGTAGTAGGGGCACTACTGGTGGTGCCCCCTGACCCCTATGCTGGAGTATGACATCATCATCCTTCTACATGTGAAACTTCCAACTGATACTTTGCAGTAGGCATGCACGCTGGGGGGATTCTGCATGTATCTCTATGGCGGAAATGTTCAGCAGTTACCATGGAAACACGATGGGCACACATCAGCAAACAGAGTCAAAAGAGCTTGAGTCGTCCCTGAAGACTTCAGAAAAAATACCAAAAGAGGAGCCGGTGATTAATCTGAGCGTTAGTGATCCTGGTAAGGATTGGATTTACAACAGTTTTAGTCAGGTTTTAGTCTGGTTTATTCCTGGTTAGTCTGGTTTAGGTCTGGTTTCGGTCGGGTTTGGTCGGGTGTTAGGTGGGTCGGGTTAGGGTCTGGTGTTCTCTGGGTTAGCCTGGTTAAGCCTTGGTTTAGTCCTGTTTAGTCTGGTTTTATCTGGTTTAGCTCTTTATTTCGTTTGGTTTTGTTTAGTCCTTGGTATCGGTTTAGTCAGGGTTTAGTCTGGTTTACTCGGTTTAGGTCCGTTTAGGCCGGTTTAGGTCTTTTAGGTCTGGTGTTATCTGTTTAGAGGGGCTGGTTGGTTAGTCTATTTTAAGTCTGTTTAGTCTGGTTTAGGTGGTCGGGTTTAGTCGGGCATTAGTCTGTTAGTCTGGTTTTAGCCGTGGTTTAGAGTCTGGTTTAGGTCTGGTCTAAGAGCTGGTTTACATCTGGTTTTATTCCAGTGTGGTGTTTCGAGCATCACCTTAGTTTGTGGAGTCTGTCTGGTTTTGTCTGTTTAGTTTGGTTTTAGTCTGTTTTAGAGGTGGTGGTTTCGTCTGTGTTTAGGCTGGTGTTAGTCCTGGTTTAGTCCTGGTTTAGACCTGGTGTAGGTCTTTAAGTTAAGTCTGGTTTAGCCTGGTTCAGTCTGTTTAGTCTGTGTTAGTCTGGTTTTGATATGGTGTAGTTTAGTCTTGGTGTCTGAGTGTTACCCTTAGTGTGGGGTGGTGACTCCAGAGAATTCTCTTCTGCCTGCTCAGACTCACCTCTTCCTGTTTCATTTCCGTCACCCGCTACGGGACAACCTCCGTAAGTTCCTGCACAAACCGACCCGATCAGAACCGGATCAGACCCGGATAAGACCCGATCGGACCCGGATCAGACCCAGATAAGAATCCGGATCAGACCCGGATCGCAGACCTGGTCTAGTCCTGGTTCAGTCCTGGTCAGACCTGGGATCAGGGCTTGTGGTTTCCTCTGCGGGTTGTTTTGGTTTCTTGTAGCTATGCTCTCTTGAGCTCTGTGTTCTTGCAGATGTGGCCTCTGGTTTTTGGCTCATGACAGTGATGGCGTCGTGGAGCTCGGGGCCGTGTGCCCAGGAATCTGTGACCCTCCGAGAATTCACCTGTCGGTTCTGCTCCAGCTCAGCTTGCCCACAGCAACATGAGCGACGCCCTGCACACTCCTGCCTCTTATCCAACACCAGCCTGTCACAGTGGCAGAGGGTTAGCCCTGACAGAGTGGCAGAGTGGTTAGCCCTGACAGAGTGGCAGAGTGTGTTAGCACCTGACTCTAATTCAGGTGACAAATTCTATGATAATAGTGACTCTCTGATTTGAGATAAGCCTAGTATATTATCTACCCAAATAAGTGTAAGGTGATACTTCCTCTGCAACCTGTGTTTTAAAGTTGCACCATGTAACTCTTTTCTGATTGAGCGTTCACTTTACACCTGCTCGTTTCCATGGAGATATTATTGTTGCGACTGGAATGTTTCCAAAGTATATGGCCCCTGATCTGGTCTCTTTTGCTAAGCAGGGCTGCGGGCCTGGTCAGTACTCTACTACTCGGCATGAGAGACCGTGGGGCTGGATCTAGTGCAAACTGCCGTTTGTGTCCCTTAGGCAAGACACTTCACTCACCCAGCCCAGTGTGAATGTGGGTGTGTGGTGCTGGTGTGTGGGAGGGCACAGTGAGCCTCACTACACAACACTCACACTCACTCCCACATCTTTATACAGTCTGTGGGTAGCCATCTGAAAGACTCCCATTTTGTCCTGTGTGTGTCTGTGAGTGTGTGTGTCTCTGTGTTGTCTCTGTGTAGTTGTATTGTGTGTGTGTATGTGTGTGTGTGTGTGTGTGTGTGTGTGTGTGTGTGTGTGTGTGTGTCTGTGTTGTGTATTGTGTGTGTGTGTGTGTGTGTGGTCTCTGTGTGGTGTATTGTGTGTGTGTGTGTGTGTCTCTGTGTTGTTGTATTGTGTGTGTGTGTGTGTGTGTGTGTGTCTGTGTGTGTCTGTGTGTGTGTGTCTCCGTGTTGTGTATTGTGTGTGTGTCTGTGTCTCTGTGTGGGTGTATTTGTGTGTGTGTCTCTGTGTGGTGTATTGGTGTGTGTGTGTCTCTGTGATGTTATGTGTGTGTGGCTCTGTGTTGTGTATTGTGTGTGTTGTACAATTGTGTGTGTAGTTGTGTTACTTTTTGAGCTGTGTGTCTTTGCCTGCTCCTCGTCCTTCTCCTTCTCCATGTTCTCCAGGCAGCCCCTCGTGCTCCTGGCTCTTCTCTGACAAGATCCTGATCCAAGTCCGAGATCTGAGCCAGAACCAGGCGCCTTCTGCTGAGAGAACCGCTCCTCTGCAACACAACACACACACACACACACACACCCACACGCACACGCATCACACACCACACACACACACCCTATTAACTGTTACACAACATATTTAGATCACCATGTTTCCTTTCCTTTTATTGTTTTGAAAAGAAAAGCACTCCCCCTGTGCTAATTCCCTCTCCCCCTTCAGAGCACTGACACAACACAATCCGCTGCATCCCACTAATGATAACTACTGCACATCACATCCAGGTTTGTCCAGGTTGCGTTTTGTATCACCGTTTTTTGGTATAGTTATGGAGAATTGTCAGTGTGGGAGCAGGGGTGATGTAGCATGTGGGTGGGCTTAGTACAGCTCGTACTGCTAACCACAAGGAGGGTTCGAATAGGATCTGGACGTGAGAGATTGCTATATTACTTAAATATACATGTGATGACATCTGAAAGCCTCTTCCATGTTTTTTGATGAGGAACAGCGTTCAACATTGGAGAAAACAAAAGTTCGTTTGACATAATTCCCTTTATACCACTATATACTGCACACACGGGCCTTACACTCACCACACCCGCCTGACACCTCACCACACTGAACCCTGACCCTCACCCACACGTCTACCCCTCTGACCCTACACACACCGGCTGACCCTCACCACCCGTCTAACCGTCACCACACCTCGACCCTCACCACTCGTCTGAACACAAACCATCACCCAGTCTTACCTCGACCGCCCTCCACCACACGCCTGACCCTCACACAGCCTGACCTCAGTCACCACGTCTGACCTCTGACCCCTGCTAACACACGTCTGAAACCTAACACATGCCTGACCCTCACCACACCTCTGACCCTCTGACCCCTCACCACACGCTGAACCCCTCTGACCCCACACCACACTCTGACCCTCACCACACGTCCTGAACCTCACCACAGCTGACCCTCAACACACGCCTGACCCTCACCACACGCTGACCTTCAACACAGGCCTGACCCCTCACCACACGTCTGAACCCTCTGACCCTCACACCGTCTGACCCTCTGACCCTCATCCACACGTCGGACCACCACACGTCTGCCCTCACCAACAGGCCTGACCCTCACCACACGGTCTGACCGCTCTGACCCTTCACCACACACGCCTGCACCACCTCAGCCTCACACACCTGACCTGCACCACAACTCCTGACCCTCACCACAGTCCTTTACCCTCACTCACAACAGTCTGACCCTCTGACCCTCACCACGTCTGACGACTCACAAACCCTCTTGACCCTCACCACATACGAAATCACTACACCCTCATCTCACCACGTTGACCCTCTGACCCTCCCACAGCCTGACCCTCACCACACTTCTGGACCCTCTGACCCACACGCACCCTCTGACCCTCACCACACGCCTGACCCTCACCACAAACTGCCCTCTGAACCCTCACACAAGTCTCACACCGTCTGACCCGCACCACACGTCTGATCCTCTGCCCTCACCACAGTACTGACCTAACCACGTCTGACCCTCACCACACGCCTCTGACCACATGTCTGACCCTCACCACACGTCTGACCCTCTGACCCTCACCACACATCATGACCCCCACCACACCGTTGACCCTCTGACACTCACCACACGCCTGACCCTCACCACACGTCTTACCTCACCACAACGTCTGACCCTCTGCCCTCACCACACGCCTGACCCTCACTTCACGTCACAACGTCTGACGCCTCGGAACGCGCACCACCACCACGTCTGACCCTCACCACACGTCCTGACCCTCACCACACGTCTGACCCTCTGACCCTCACGCATGACACTCAAAACGCCTGACCCTCACCACACCGTCTGGCCCGCACCACACGTCGACCCTCAACACACGGCACACGTCTGACACGGTCTGCCCTCACCACACGCCTGAGTGAAAACGCCTCAGCTCACACGTCTGACCCTCACCACATAAACCCTGACCCTCACCCCACACGTCTGACCCTCACCAAACGTCTGACGCCCTCACCAACGCGCTGACTCCTCACACACAAACGCCTGACCCTCACCACACGTCTGACCCTCACCACACTCCTAACCCTTCACCACACGTCTGACCCTAGGACCCGCTGAACCTCACCAACAGTCTTACCCTCACGCACGAGCTCCTGACCTCCTCATCCACACGTCTGACGCCTCACCAACGTCTGGCCTGACCACAGTCACCTCACACAGTCTGGACGCTCCCCACTACACGCTCTGACCCTCACACACATGGTGCTGACCCTCACCACACGCCTGAACCTCTCACCCACACACACTTCTGACCCTCACCACACGCTGCCCATGACCACAGCCGGACCATCACCACAAGTCTGAACCCTCACCACACGTCTGACCTTCACCACAAGTCTGCTGACCCTAACACACCCCTCTCTCTCCTGCTCTCTTCACCTTGCTATCCCTCCTCAAATGACTGTGTGGATCCTCTGTTGGACCTCT
>JAIEZT010000012.1:31814026-31895642 GCA_019594935.1 Periophthalmus modestus | reverse complement strand
AGGAGGAACCAGGAAATAGGTGTTTTTTTGACGGTGAGTCTTGGATCAACGCACATAGTTATCGCAGAAATTGGATGGGATGGCCTTATTGTCTACTTTGACCTTTGACATCTGAGCACATTTGGGCAATATTGGGTGAGTAGACTCATTTTGAAACGCGGTTTCGTCAATGTGGTGAGTTTTGTTCTTTTAAATATGGTCACTCCTGTTTTGTCATAGAGCAGTGCTCATCAACGTTTTATGCTGTCCTCACTGTGCCAATCACTGTGCTGATTTTTGTGTGGTCTATCCCTAATTTACCATCCTCTTCTTCCCATAGGAGTGAAATTTAGGGGGCGTGTGGATTGGGGTGCAGGGACTTTTCCGTGATTCCAATTGATGAAACTTTTCACCGGCTGGTCGATCTGATGCCCCCATGTGAACCTTTTTCGTCTGTGGTTTAGGGGTGAAAACGGGCGATTTTGTTGCGTCAAAATCTACATTCCAGGAGAAACAATGTTAATTCAAGCCGCAATCGGGCGCTGAGGGCCCTCTCCCTCGAACATCGAGGCGAAACTCCGCCCCCCGACTCTCTCCACTCCGGGTGCCATCCACACCTGCCTCCACTCAGCATTCCCCCCCTCCCGACCACGCGTACCGTAACGACCGCCCCCCCCCCCACCCCCCCCTCTCCCGCACCAGTTTCTATAGGGACATGTGCATATACCTGGTGGTGTTCGTGCTTGAACCATCCAACTCGTGCATATACATGGTTATAAGTGTGAATTGACTTTGATGGTTTGGTTTGCAGGTCTACATTTATCTCTCAAGTTTCATCCAATAGACAAAGTTTGTTTGTTTTAATTGCATTATAGGGGTCGATTATAGAGATCCACTGCTCACGTGCTTCATTACTCTGCTGTATTCACAATTTGTCTTTTAACGTCAGTGGGTGAATTTAGCTCTTTGACTGATGCATTCTGTCTGTGAGTGAGCATGGAAGGCAACAGGAAAATATATTTTCTGTAGGACAAACCGCGCAAATTTGTTATGCAGAAATGGATATTTAGGAAACCCACATGTAAGTAGATGTGACTGGAAAGTCTGAGCAATTTGGTTCAAACTATGTGTGAGTAAAAATCATTTTGAAAACAGCGTTGTGTAAACTGGTTTGGTTGATTTTCAAGATTACAAATATGGCCGAACTGTCCCTGTGTGCCTTAAGCAGTGCGTCAATTCCTTTCTATGCTCTTTCTCCACTGCTGCTCTATCACGTGCTTGATTTTTGTTGTCTAACTTCCTGAATTTAACCTCCTCCTCTGCCATATTGTTACATTTAGGGGGCCTCTGTGGGGTGGGGGTGCAGGACATGTTCTGTGATGCCAAATTATGAAAATTTTCACCGAGCTGGGTCGATTTGATACACCCATGTGAGGAATTTCTCTACGATCTGTTAGGGGTGAAAACGGGACGAGTTTGGGGGGGGGGGTGTGGCAAGAAAATAATACAGTTCAGAGAAAACAATGTTTAATTGAAAGCCGCAAGCGTTCGATGATGGCCTCGCCACGGCGCACCGCCTCCCCTCGCTACACAGCCGGGGCCAGCCACCGCCTCCCCGCAGGCGTTCGGGCCCCCTGGGGCGGGGTTGGGCCTGGGGGAGGCCTGGGGGGCGGCCCCCTTGAGGGGGGGGTGGGGGGGTGGGGGGGGGTGTCTCTGGGGGGGGCATGTCTGGTGGGCCTGGGGAAGAGGGTCGGGGGTAGGGGGGGTGGGGGGGTGAGGGGGGCCGCCCGCGACGCCCCCCCTCGCCCCCTTCCTTCACACTGTTTGTCCATAGTGCAGAGGATCATTGCATTAAACTGGTTGAATCTGTGACCTTAGAAACCATCAAAATCGTGCATAATACAGGTATAGTGTCTATGACTTTTTGGTTTGGTTTTGGGCCTACACTATCTCTCCCAAGTTTCATACCAAATCGCACAAATTGAGTGTTTGTACCTATATAATAGGGGCGCGCGAGAGAGTCCCTGGTCACGGGGCTCATTACTCTGGCTGTATTCAAATTTTTATTTTACATCAGTGGGGATAGTTGTAGGCTCTTTAGACACATCGCATGTGTGTGGTGGCGGAATGGAAGGAAACAGGAAATAAAGGTGTTTTTAGACGGTGAGGTATGGACCAACGGCAACAAATTGTGTTTGCTAAAAAGTGGATTTTTATGAGACCTTAATGTTGTGTACGGTGGGCATGTGATAATCTGGCACATTTGGCAAATATGCTTGATTAGAATCATTTTGAAACACGCTTTGTTTAAACTGTAGATATCTTTTCAATAAATATGGCCGACTTCCTGTTTGTCAATAGAGCAGTGCTTCAATTCACTTTTCTGCTTGTTCTCACTGTGACCTGTTACTGTGCTGATTTTGTGTGTCTATTCCTACCTTTAACCAGCCTCCTCTGGCCATAGGTGTGACATTGTAGGGGTCCGCTGTGGGTTGGTCTTGCAGCTGGACATATTTGTTGCATGCCAAATTTATGAAAATTTTCACTAAGCGTGGTAAGAGTTTGATACCCCCATGTGAGACTTTTCGTATATCCGTTTAGTGGGTGAAAACGGGTCAGAATTTGGCGGACAAATAATACAGGGTTCGGAAAAACAATGTGTAATTTAAAGCCGCAAGCGGCGATGTATTGGCCTCGCCACTGCGCAACCTCCCCCCTCCACGACAACAGTCAAATAATACGACCTTCCTGTTGCGGGGCCAGCCACCGCCCCCACGCATCTTCCCCCCTGCCCAGCCCCCCCGAGCCCGTTACGCCCCCCCTCGTGCCCCTCCCTTCAACACGGTTTTCCATATTGCAGAGTGATCATGCACTAAACTGTTGGAGTCCGTGACTTAGAACCATCAACTCGTGCAGAATACAGGTATAGGGGTCATTGACTTTTTGGTTTGGTTTTAGGTCTACATTTATCTCCCAAAATTACATGCCAATCAGGACAAAAGTGTGTGTTTTTCATTGCATTATGGGGGCGCGTATAGAGTCACTGGTCACATGCATCATTACTCTGCTGTATCCACATGTTTTATTTTACATCAGTGGGGATAGTTTGTAGCTCTTAGACACATCCATGTGTCTGTGAGCGGGGAATGACGGAAACAGGAATAGGTGTTATGTTTTTTTTGACAGTGGAGGTATGGACAAACGGCACAAAATTTATGCAAAAAAGGGGATGTTTTATGAAACCTTATGTGTCATCGTGTGACATGGAACTCTGAGGCAGATTTGGGCAAAATATGTTTGAGTGCCCTAATCATTTTGAAAACGCGTTGTGTAAAATGGTGAAACTAATAATAAGTCCTATTTTGACAGTGAGCTACACAAAAACTATAATGAAGTATCCCGAAAAAAAATGGATGATTATTGAGAAACTACCTCTATAGATGTGGCATGAGGAGTTTGAAATCATTTTATTAAAAATGTAAAGTATCAAGAGATTACCAGAAATACCCAGAACATATATCAAAGTGGTGTTGGAATTTCAAACCAATAATTCAGTCCTATTTTGACAGCGAGCTACACAAAAACTATATGAATATCCCCAAAAACATGGATGATTATTGATAAACACTACCTCTGTAGATGTGGCATTGGTGGTTTCAGGTATTTTTGGTGAAAAACCAAGACTAGTAAAGGTTTTATATGAACGAATGTGAAAGTGGTGTGGGTTGTTTTTTCAATCCAATAAAATGAAGTCATATTTTTCACAGCGAGCTAACACATAAACCGTAGGAATGAATATCCCAAAAAAATGGATGATTATTGATAAAGGTCTACCTCTGTCAGATGTGGCCTGTGGACTTTGAGAACTCATTTGGATGTAATAATTTAAGAGTAGATAGCTTTAATATACACATATGTCAAAGTGGTGTGGGAATTTTTAAACTATATTAAGTCCTATTTTGACAGTGAGCTACACAAAAACTATAATGAATATCCCCCAAAAAATTGATGATTATTGATAATAACAATCTGTATAGATGTGGATGTGGAAATTCAGTTCATTGGGATGAAAACGTAGGAGTCATGATATGTTTCCAAAAGACTTATGCGAAAGTGAGATTTTTCAATGATTTTATTCTGAGTCATTGCGCCCCTGCTGGCCAACCCGTGAGAAATAACCCTGCCTTGTAATCGTAAATTTTTTGCTTCTTCTGAGGTGTCCAATGTACCCCCAAATTTGGTATGAGAATCCGATAAAATTGATGTGTCATGTCTCATGGTAGGGGGCGCTAGAGGGTTCAGTTTGATTACACTTTATATTTGCATTTGGATTCAGGGGCCAAATGAAACATATTTGACTTAAATTTGAGATGTCTCGGGGCAAAGCCCGTGTTGAGTAATAATTTTTACAATGTTTTTTGTTGGAGTATTTTGACGCCCCTGCTGGCCAATTGTAAGACAATAGCCTATACCCGTAATATAATTTTTTTGCTCCTATGATTCGTGCCCAAAATTTATTCCCTAAAATTTTGTATGAATCCCGATCTTATTGACTTGTGTCATGTCTATGGTAGGGGGCGCTAGAAGTGTTCATTTTGATTAGAACTTTATAATGCATCTTTGATTCAGGGCCAAATGAAACATATGTGACTTGAATTTTGAGATTGTGTCGGGCAAAGCCCGTGTGAGTAATATTATTTTAAATGTTTTTTGTTGAGAGTATTTGCGCCCCTTACTACGGCCAGTTTTGAGAAAATGACCCATGCCCATAATATAACACTTTTTTTGGTCCTGGTCATATCCAGATTTATTCCCCAAATTTGGTTGTAAATCCGATTAAAGTTGAACGTTTCACGTCTATGCTAGGGGGCGCTAGAGTTTTTCATTTTCATAACAACACTTTATGTCCATTCCATACATGCCATAATTACGCATATGTCATGGTGATGTGAGATCTGTAGGACAATGCCCCTGGTCGTGAGAGGACACGAAATTACAGGAAACATAAGGCGTTTTTCGAATGGCGCCGTGCGGGTCGCGAATGACATGAAATTGTCAAAAAAAAAGCCATGTTTCATGAATGGACCCCATGTGTCCAGATGTGACATGTGAAATCTGAGTCTCTTTTGGATGATAAACCCTGTGACTGATTACATTTTGAAAACATCGTGTTTAACGCGTGGGCGAGGGAGTTTTGATCCAATATGCCGACTTTCCTGATCCGCCACACGGCAATCACTATAATATTGTTTTTGCTCTCCTCCATGACTCTATCACTGGTCCGAATTTCAGCTAATTCTGAGTCGGGGCTCCCTATTTTGTGAAAATCTCAAAATTTCAAGGTGGCGCTGTTGAGCCGGTGTGCGTTGGACATTTTGGCGATGCGTATTTTATCGTAAATTTTCACGCGAGCTGGTCGATTTGATACCCCCATGTGAGGACTTTCCGTCGACGTTTAGGGGGTGAAAACGGGGCGAGTCTGGGCGGAAAAAGAATATAATAATAATAATAATAAGAATAAACTTTCGAAGAACAATACCCCTCGCCGTCACTTCGTGAGCGGCGAGGCCAATTAAAGCCGCAAGCGGCGATGATGGCCCTCGCCTCGGTGCGCCCGCCCCCACTCTCGTCAAACCGCCGGGGGCCAGCCCCGCCTCCACGCAGCATTCCCCCTGCCCGACCACCCCCCGGCCGCACAGCCCCCCCTCACCCCCCCCTTCACAACTGTTTTCCATAGTGCAGTGTGATCATTGCATTATACTTGTGGAGTCTGTGACTTAGAACCATCAAAGTCGTGCATAATACAGGTATAGTGTCATTGACTTTTTTGTTTGGTTTCAGGCCTACAATTATCTCCCCAAGTGTCATGCCAATCGCACAAGTTGTGTCTTTTAATTGTCTTATAGGGGCGCTATAGAGTCCACTGGTCACATGCTCATTACTCTGCTGCGTTCACATTTTTATTTTACATCAGTGGGGATAGTTTGTAGCTCTTTAGACACATCCATGTGTCTGTGAGCGGGAATGAAGGAAACAGGAAATAAAGGTGTTTTTTGAGGGTGAAGTATGGACAAACGGCACAAAATAGTTGCAAAAAAGTGGATGTTTTATGAAACCTTATGTGTCTACGTGTGACTGTGAAATCTGAGCAGATTTGGGCAAAATACTGTGTGAGTAGAATCATTTTGAAAACGTGATGCGTCAATGTGGTGAATTTTCAATTAAAATTGGCCGACTTCCTGGTTGTCCTAGAGCAGTGCTTCAATTCACTTTTATGCTTGTCTCACTGTGCTCTGTCACTGTGCTGATTTTTTGTTGTGTCTATTCCTAAATTTACCCGTCTCCTCTGCCATAGGTGTGACATTGTAGGGGGCGCTGTGGAGTGGGAGTGCAGGGGACATTTTCGTGATGCCAAATTCATGAAAATTTTCACCGAGCTGTCGCAATCTGATACCCCCATTGTGAGACTTTTCGTCTGCGTTTAGGGGGTGAAAACGGGGCGAGTTTGGGGAGAAAAATAATACAGGTTGAGGAGAAAACAATGTAATTTAAAGCCGCAAGCGGCGATGATGGCCCTCGCCACGCGGCGCAACCGCCTCCCCTCACGACCGCCGGGGGCCAGCCACCGCCTCCCACGCATCATTCCCCCTGCCCAGAGCCCACCCCCCGGCCGCACGCCCCCCCTCGTCCCCTCCCTTCACACTGGTTATCCATAGTGCAGAGTGATCATTGCATTAAACTGGTGGAGTCTGTGACTTAGACCCTCAACTCGTGCATAATACAGGTATAGTGTCATTGACTTTTTGGTTTGGTTTTAGGTCTACATTTATCTCCCCCAAGTTTTATGCCAATCGACAAAGTTGTGTGTTTTAATTGTATTATAGGGGGCGCTATAGAGTCCACTGGTCACGTGCTGATTACTCTGCTGTATCACATTTTTTATTTTACATCAGTGGGGATAGTTGTAGCTCTTTAGACCAATCCATGTGTCCTGTGAGCGGGAATGAAAGGGAACAGGAAATAAAAGGTGTTTTTTGACGGTGAGGTATGGACCAACGGCACAAAACATGGATGATATTGATAAGCTACGTCTATAGATGTGGCATGTGGAGTTATAACTCATTTAGATGTATAATTTAAGAGTATATAGCTTTAATATCACACATATGTGAAAGTGGTGTGGGAATTTGAAACTATAATTCAGTCCTATTTTGACAGTGAGCTACACAAAAACTATAATGAATATCCTCAAAAAAATGGATGATTATTGATAAGCTACGTCTATAGATGTGGCATTTGGAGTTTGAAATTATTTAGATTAAAAATGTAAGAGTAGATAGCTTTAATATACACATATATGAAAGGGGGTGTGGGAATTTCGAACCAATAATTCAGTCCTATTTTGACAGTGAGCTACACAAAAACTATAATGAATATCCCCCCAAAAATGGATGATTATTGATAATCAACCTGTATAGATGTGAAATGAGGAGTTTGAATTCATTTAGATGTATAATTTAAGAGTAGATAGCTTTAATATACACATATGTGAAAGTGGGTGTGGGAATTTGAAACTAATAATTCAGTCCTATTTTTGACAGTGAGCTACACAAAACTATAATGAATATCCTCAAAAAAATGGATGATTATTGATAATCAACCTGTATAGATGTGGCCTATGGGGTTTCAGCTCATTGGGATGAAAAACGTAGGAATAGATAGATTCCATATACCATATATAAAAAGTGGTGTGGGATTTTCGAACCAATAATTCAGTCCTATTTTGACAGTGAGCTACACAAAAACTATAATGAGTATCCCCAAAAACATGGATGATTATTGATAAACTACCTCTGTAGATGTGGCCTGTGGAGTTTCAGGTATTTTGGTTGGAAAACCTAAGACTAGAAGGTTTTATATGAAAGAATGTGAAAGTGGAGTGTGGTTTTTTCAATCCAAAAATGAAGTCATATTTTCACAGCGAGCTACACATAAACCGTGAAGAATATCCCCAAAATAATGGATGATTATTGATAATCAATCTGTATAGATGTGGCATGTGGAGTTTCAGTTCATTGGGATGAAAAACGTAGAGAGTAGATAGGTTTCAAAAAGACGTATGCGAAAGTGAGATTTTTCAATGATTTATTCTGGAGTCATTGCGCCCCTGCTGGCCAACCCGTGAGAAATAACCCATGCTTGTAATATAATTTTTTTGCTTCTTCTGAGGTGTCCAATGCAGTCCCCAAATTTGGTATGAATCCGATAAAATTGATGTGTCATGTCTATGGTAGGGGGCGCTAGAGGGTTCATTTTGATTACACTTTATATTGCATTTGATTCAGGGCAAAATGAAACATATTTGTCTGAAATTTGAGATGTCTCGGGCAAAGCCCGTGTGAGTAATATATTTTTAAATGTTTTTTGTTGAGTATTTGCGCCCCTGCTGGCCAATTGTAAGAAATAGCTATATACCCGTAATATAATTTTTTGCTCCTTTTCGTGCCCCAAATTTATTCCCTAAATTTGGTAATAATCCGATAATATTGATGTGTCATGTCTATGGTAGGGGGCGCTAGAGTGTTCATTTTGATTAGACTTTATAATGCATTTGATTCAGGGCCAAATGAAACATATGTGACTTGAATTTGAGATGGTGTCGGGCAAAGCCCGTGTGAGTAATATATTTTTAAATGTTTTTGTTGGAGTCTTTGCGCCCCTACTGGCCAGTTGTGAGAAATGACCCATGCCCATAATAATTTTTTGATCCTCGTCATATCCCAGATTTATTCCCCAAATTTGGTTGTAATCCAATAATGTTGACGTTTCACGTCTATGCTAGGGGGCGCTAGAGTTTTCATTTTCATAATACTTTATAGTCCATTCCACACATGCCATAATTACACATATGTCATGTGAATGTGAGATCTGTAGGACAATGCCCCTGGTCGTGAGAGGACAACGAAATTACAGGAAACGAAGGCGTTTTTCGATGGCGGCGTGCGGGCGAACGACATGAAATTGTCCCCAAAAAAAAGCATGTTTCATGAAACCCCATGTGTCCAGATGTGACATGTGAAATCTGACCTCATTTGGATGGAAAACCTGTGACTGATTACAATTTGAAAACATCGTGTTAAAGCGCTGGCGAAGGTTTGATCCAATATGGCCGACTTCCTGTCCGCCACACGGCATCACTATAATATTGTTTTTTGCTCGTGGCCATGAGCTCTATCACTGGTCCGAATTTCAGCTAATTCTGAGTCGGGGCTCCCTATTATTAGTTTGAAAATCTCAAAATTTCAAGGTGGCGCTGTTGAGCCGGTGTGCGTTGGACATTTTGGCGATGCGTATTTTATCGAAATTTTCACAGGCTGGTCGATTTGATACCCCCATGTGAGACTTTTTCGTCCACGTTTAGGGGGTCAAAACGGGGCGAGTCTGGGAGGAAAAATAATAATAATAATTAAAACTGCAAGCAGTGATAAAGGCCCTCGCCACCCTTGCGACCGCGGGGTTTACGCAACCGCGGAGTTCGCGCCACCGCGGAGTTCGCGCCTCTCGTTCCCGCTTACATCGCCCCTCCCACCAAAAACAGCGACTGAGTAATACTACTCCATTCATTCCAATGAGAGCATTTATGACATTTTTCACGGCTGCACGGTTGGGAAATAGAGGTATGTCTTCATTTACTTTTTTGTTCAGTTTGATGAGTGGAATATGTGTACCAAATTTAAATGGTCATGACAAAGGAAAATTTTTATCCCAGTTAACCAAAACCCATGTATTCCAATGAGAAATGTCAGTCGTTGCCATGGCAACACACTTGCAAATAGAGGTATGTTCTCTTTGGCTTTTTTGTTCAGTATGGGGATACGGATGTCCATGCAAAATTTCAAATGTTTTTGAAAGAGTAAAATGTTTTGGGTCCCATTCAAAATTTCAAAGGGGCGCTGTGGAGCAAGGGATTGTCTCATCTATGTAAACTGTATATCATGACATTCAGATAAACATTGTGACCAAAATGTATATTAATGCCGGTTAACAGGACACTGCATGTTCGCGTTAGGTGCAATTTAATACTTGAAAAAAACGCTGTTTTTCTTTGCATGTTGGCCACACCCACATTTTATGACGTAGAAAAATTCAAGTGAGTCGCCTTTAATCCCACATGGGTCTAGTTCACTTTGTCCAAGTTTCAAGTTTGTAGGATGAAAATCCATGGCGTAAAAAATTCAAACGTGACAGTTAAAATTTAAAAAAAATGGGGTTCCGCCCACATGGCAGACTTCCTGTAGGGTTTAGGGTGGGGTCATAATATAATTTTTTTTACTTGTCTTGACATGTTCTATGATTGTACCCAATTTTATTTGTCTACGATGAAAAAGGTCTCTCATTGCCGTAATGTATTTTGAACTTTGAGGTGGCGCTATTGAGTCATTTTGAAGCATTAATTTTTTTCCACATCAAAACACAAATTTTTTCACCAACCTTGAATTTTGGGTCATAGTTGGATTAGTGCAGAGCATCTATTTAGTCGACAACAAAGTCCAGTACTCTGAACCCCATTCATTTCAATGACACATTTATGACGTTACCACGGTAACATAGTTGCAAATAGAGGTATGTTCTCATTGGCTTTTTTGTTCAGTATGTAAAGGCAGATGTGCATGCCAAATTTCAAATGTTTATAACAAAGTAATATTTTTTCAGTCCCATTCAAAAGTTCAAGGGGGCGCTGTGGAGCAAAGTAATATCTGAGTCATGTAAATTGTATATCTGTGTGTTCAGTTCAACATTTTGAACAAAACATATATTAATGCCGGGAAATAGGATCCTGCATGTCTGAGTTACGCGCTTTTTAAAAGTTCAAAAAATTGCTTTTTTTTTCTTTGCAAGCTGGCCACGCCCACATTTTATGACATAGAAAAATCCAAATGAGTCGGCTTTAATCCCACATGATTCTAATTCATTTTGACCAATTTCCAAGTTGCTTGAATGAAAATCCATGCTGTAAAAAATCCAAATGTGAGAGTTAAAATATTTAAAAAAATGCGGTTCCGCCCACATGACCGACTTCCTGTAGGGTTTAGGGTGGGGTCATAATATAATTTTTTTACTTGTCTTGACATGTTCTATGGTTCTACCAAATTTCATTTGTCCACGATGAAAAAGGTCTGTCATTGACGTAATGTATTTTGAACTTTGAGGTGGCGCTACTGAGTTATTTTGAAATGTTAAATTTTTTTGCACATCAAAATACACACATTTTTTCGCCAACCTTGAATTTTGGGTCATAGTTGGATTAGTGCAGAGCATCTATTTAGTCGACAACAAAGTCCAGTACTCTGAACCCCATTCATTTCAATGGCACATGTATGACGTTACCACGGTAACATAGTTACAAATAGAGGTATGTTCTCATTGGCTTTTTTGTTCAGAATTGAAAGACGGATGGATGTGCCAAGTTTCAACTTTCTAAGTTAAACTTTGCCAAAACATGAATTGAGCATATTAGGGGGCGCTAGCGTGTCATTTTTGAATATTTTTACTAACAACCTACAAAATTATTTTTTTTTCGCCAGCCTTGAATTTTGGGTCCAATAAAATTGAGTTTTCGTTAACGTTCAGGGGGTCAAAAGTGGCTTCAAAGCGGCCGCAAAAATAATAAGAATAATAATAATAATGGAAATTTTTTTTCCACCCATTATTTTCTCCTAAACCATAAAAGCTACAGTCATGTGACTTTCTCACATTGTGCTCCATCACAAATAAGGCCATAGTGTGATTTTTTTCACACGTCCACGACAAATCGCTTGTCTTCTACGAATTTTTGAAAATGAAATTTGAAGAGGGCGCTAGAGAGTCATTTTGTGAGATAAAGCCATAATTTGCTTATCATTGTGTTCAGCTCACAAATGTGCATAAACGCTGTATTAGCGTTTTCCCAACAAAAAATGTGTGAAAGAGAATATTTTTATTGAAATATTCCAAAAATTGCGATTTTTGTATAATTTCCCCATGACCACACCCAAAGTCATATTCAAATATAATTGATGATCTTTAATCTCACATGGGTTTAGTGGGTTTTGGCCAAATTTGAAGTGTTTGTGATGAAAACTGTGCGAGGAGATGTCCTGAATGTGAGGGTGTGCGCTTTTGTCATCACCGGGTTTGATCCAATATGGCCGACTTCCTGTACATTTTAGGGCGGGGCCATAATA
This sequence comes from Periophthalmus modestus, assembly GCA_019594935.1. NCBI lineage: Eukaryota > Metazoa > Chordata > Actinopteri > Gobiiformes > Gobiidae > Periophthalmus > Periophthalmus modestus. The sequence continues at coordinate 31,883,439 of JAIEZT010000012.1, read as the reverse complement.
TAATTTTTGTCATGTCCCGACATGTTCTATTTTTTGATGCGAGTTTCAGATTTTTCGGTCGACTTTTTTCCGAGTCGGGCTCCCATAGGCCCCATGAAAATCAAAGTTTTGAGGTGGCGCTACCGAGTCGTCTTTTCGTTTTTTTTTTTTGCGCGGTCTTCGGTCTTCGGTGACAATTAGAGCTTGGCGAGTTCTAATTTTTGACACCACTCACTGGCATGTCGGGGCGTGTTAACCACTTGATTTTTTGCCATTTTCCCCGATTCGGACGCGGTTTTAATGAGTCCCTCGCCGGGACGTTGTCTCCGGCTCGGGCCTAATAATAATAATAAGAAGAAGAAACTTTCGAAGAACAATACCCCTCGCCGTCACTTCGTGAGCGGCGAGGGCCATTAAAGCCGCAAGCGGCGATGATGGCCCTCGCCACGGCGCGACCGCCTCCCCTCGCGACCGCCGGAGGCCAGCCACCGCCTCCACGCAGCATTCCCCCTGCCCGGCCACCCCCGGCCGCACGCCCCCCCTCGTCCCCTCCCCTCACACTGTTTCCATAGTGCAGTGTGATCATTGCATTAAACTGGTGGAGTCTGTGACTTAGATCCATCAAAATCGTGCATAATACAGGTATAGTCTCATTGACTTTTTTGTTTTGATTTAGGCCTACAATTATCTCCCCAAGTTTCATGCCAATCGCACAAAGTTGAGTGTATTACGTGTATTATAGGGGGCGCTATAGAGTCCACTGGTCACATGCTCATTACTCTGCTGTATTCAAAGTGTTATTTTACATCAGTGGGGATAGTTGTAGCTCTTTAGACACATCCATGTGTCTGTGAGCGGGAATGAAGGAAACAGTAAATAAAGGTGTTTTTTGACGGTGAGGTATGGACAAACGGCACAAAATTGTTGCAAAAAAGTGGATGTTTTATGAAACCTTATGTGTGTACGTGTGACATGTGAAATCTGAGCAGATTTGGGCAAAATATGTGTGAGTAGAATCATTTTGAAAACGCGTTGTGTAAAATGTGAAACTAATAATTAAATCCTATTTTGACAGTGAGCTACACAAAAACTATAATGAGTATCCCGAAAAAAAATGGATGATTATTGAGAAAACTCCCTCTATAGATGTGGGCATGAGGAGTTTGAAATCATTTAGATTAAAAATGTAAGAGTAGATAGATTCCATATACACATATATCAAAGTGGTGTGGGAATTTCAAACCAATAATTCAGTCCTATTTTGACAGTGAGCTACACAAAAACTATAATGAATATCCCCAAAAACATGGATGATTATTGATAAACTACCTCTGTAGATGTGGCTGTGGAGTTTCAGGTAGTTTGGTTGAAAAACCTAAGACTAGAAAGGTTTTATATGAACGAATGTGAAAGTGGAGTGTTTTTTTTCAATCCAAAAATGAAGTCATATTTTCACAGCGAGCTACACATAAACCGTGAAGAATATCCCAAAAAAATGGATGATTATTGATAATCAATCTGTATAGATGTGGCATGTGGAGTTTCAGTTCATTGGGATGAAAAACGTAGGAGTAGATAGGTTCAAAAAAGACGTATGCGAAAGTGAGATTTTTCAATGATTTATTCTGGAGTCATTGCGCCCCTGCTGGCCAACGTGTGAGAAATAACCCATGCTTGTAATATAATTTTTTGCTTCTTCTGAGGTGTCCAATGTACTCCCCAAATTTGGTATGAATCCGATAAAATTGATGTGTCTCGTCTATGGTAGGGGGCGCTAGAGGGTTCATTTTGATTACACTTTATATTGCATTTGATTCAGGGCCAAATGAAACATATTTGACTTAAATTTCAGATGTCTCGGGCAAAGCCCGTGTGAGTAATAGATTTTTAAATGTTTTTTGTTGGAGTATTTGCGCCCCTGCTGGCCAATTGTAAGAAATAGCCTGTACCCGTAATATAATTTTTTGCTCCTTTTTCTGCCTTAAATTTATTCTCTAAATTTGGTATGAATCCGATCATATTGATGTGTCATGTCTATGGTAGGGGGCGCTAGAGTGTTCATTTTGATTAGACTTTATAATGCATTTGATTCAGGGCCAAATGAAACATATGTGACTTAAATTTGAGATGTGTCGGGCAAAGCCCGTGTGAGTAATATATTTTTAAATGTTTTTTGTTGGACTCTTTGCGCCCCTACTGGCCAGTTGTGTGAAATGACCCATGCCCATAATATAATTTTTTGTTCATCGTCATATCTCAGATTTATTCCCCAAATTTGGTTGTAATCCAATGATGTTGACGTTTCACGTCTATGCTAGGGGGCGCTAGAGTTTTCATTTTCATAAAACTTAATAGTCCATTCCATACATGCCATAATTACGCATAAGTCATGTGAATGTGAGATCTGTAGGACAATGCCCCTGGTCGTGAGAGGACAACGAATTTACAGGAAACGAAGGCGTTTTTCGATGGCGGCGTGCGGGCGAACGACATGAAATTGTCCAAAAAAAAAGCATGTTTCATGAAACCCCATGTGTCCAGATGTGACATGTGAAATCTGACCTCATTTGGATCGAAAACCTGTGACTGATTACATTTTGAAAACATCGTGTTAAAGCGCTGGCGAAGGTTTGATCCAATAGGCCCGACTCCCTTCCGCCACACGGCAATCCTATAATATTGGTTTTTTGCTCATCTCCATGAGCTCTATCAATGATGCGAATTTCAGCTAATTCTGAGTCGGGGCTCCCTATTAGTTTGAAAATCTCAAAATTTCAAGGTGGCGCTGTTGAGCCGGTGTGCGTTGGACATTTTGGTGATGCGTATTTTATCGAAATTTTCGCGAGGCCGGTCGATTTGATACCCCCATGTGAGACTTTTCGTCCACGTTTAGGGGGTCAAAACGGGGCGAGTTTGGGAGGAAAATAATAAATAATTAAACTGCAAGCAGTGATAAAGGCCCTCGCCACCCTTGCGACCGCGGGGCACACGCCACCGCGGAGTTTGCGCCTCTCGTTCCCGCTTACATCGCCCCTCCCACCAAAATCAGCGACTGAGTAATACTACTTCATTCATTCCAATGAGAGCATTTATGACATTTTCACACCTGCACGGTTGGAAATAGAGGTATGTTTCCTTTGGCTTTTTTGTTCAGTATTATGAGTGTAATATGTGTAGCAAATTTCAATGGTCAATGACAAAGTAATTTTTTTTCATCCCAGTTAACCAAAACCCATGTATTTCAATGAGAAATGTCGGTCGTCGTTGCCATGGCAACACACTTGCAAATAGAGGTATGTTCTCATTGGCTTTTTTTGTTCAGTATGGGGATAGGGATGTCCATGCCAAATTTCAAATGTTTTTGAAAAAGTAAAATTTTTGGGGTCCCATTCAAAATTTCCAGGGGGCGCTGTGGAGCAATGGATTATCTCATCTATGTAAACTGTATATCATTACATTTAGAGGAACATTGTGACCAAAATGTATATTAATGCCGGTTAACAGGACACTGCATGTTTGAGTTAGATGCAATTTACTACTTAAAAAAACGCCATTTTTTGTTTGCATGTTGGCCACACCCATATTTTATTACTTAGAAAAATCCAAGAGAGTTGGCTACAATCCCACATGGGTCTAGTTCATTTCGACCAATTTTGCAAGTTTCTTGAATGAAAATCCATGGCATAAAAAATGCAAATGTGACAGTTAAAATTTCAAAAAAATTGGCTTCTGCGCACAATGGCCGACTTCCTGTAGGGTTTAGGGTGGGGTCATAATATAATTTTTTACTTGTCTTGACATCTTCTATGTTTCTCCCAAATTTCATTTATCTACGATGAAAAAGGTCTCTCATTGCCGTAATGTATTTTGATTTTTGAGGTGGCGCCACAGAGTCATTTTGCAACATTAATTTTTTTTAAATTTCAAAATAATACATATTTCACTAACCTTGAATTTTGGGTCATAGTTGGATTAGTGCAGAGCATCTATTTAGTCGACAGCAAAGTCCAGTACTCTGAACCCCATTCATTTCAATGGCACATTTATGACGTTACCATGGTAACATAGTTACAAATAGAGGTATGTTCTCATTGGCTTTTTTTTGTTCAGTATGTCAAGCCACATGTCCATGTCAAATTTCAAATGTTTTTGACAAAGTAATTTTTTTTGGTCCTATTCAAAAGTTCAAGGGGGCGCTGTGGAGCAATGTAATGTCTGACTTATGTAAATTGTATGTCGTCGCGTTTAGTGCATCATTTTGAAAAAAACGTATATTAATGCCGGGAAATAGGACGCTGCATGTGTCAGTTATTTGCAATTTAAAACTTCAAAAAATTGCTTTTTTCTTTGCAGGCTGGCCACACCCACATTTTATGACTTAGAAAAATCCAAATGAGTTACCTTTAATCCCACATGGGTCTAGTTCAGTTTGACCAATTTACAAGTTTCTAGAATGAAAATCCATTGCGTAAAAAATTCAAAAGGGAGAGTTAAAATTTTAAAAATATGGGGTTCCGCCACAATGGCCGACTTCCTGTAGGGTTTAGGGTGGGGTCATAATATAATTTTTTTACTTGTCTTGACATGTTCTATGGTACCACCAAATTTCATGTGTCTACGATGAAAAAGGTCTGTCATTGCCGTAATGTTTTTTTTTTTTTGAGGTGGCGCTATTGAGTCATTTTGAAGTGTTAATTTTTTTCAATACCAAAATAATTAATTTTTCACCAGTCTTGAATTTTGGGTCAAATAAAATTGAGTTTTCGTTAACGTTCAGAGGGTCAAAATGGCTTCAATCCTGCGAGCAAATAAGAATAAGAATAATAATGGAAACGCGTTTTCGACCCATTATTTTTCTCCAAAACCATAAAAGCTACAGTCATGTGACTTTCTCACATTGTGCCCCATCACAAATAAGGCCCCTGTGAATTTTTTCACAAGTCCACGACAAATCACTTGTCTGCTATGAATTTTTGAAAATGAAATTTGAAGAGGGCGCTAGAGAGCCATTTTGTGAGATAAAGCCATGATTTGCTTATCATTGTGTTCAGCTCACAAATGTGCATAAACGCTGTATTAGCGTTTTCCCAACACAAAAATGTGTGAACGAGAAATATTTTATTGAAATATTCAAAAATGTATGATTTTGTATAAAATTCCCCCATGACCACACCCAAAGTCATATTCAAATATAATTGATGATCTTTAATCTCACATGGGTTTAGTGGGTTTGGGCCAAATTTGAAGTGTTGTGATGAAAACTGTGCGAGGAGATGTCCTGAATGTGATGGTGTGCGCTTTTGTCATCACCGGGTTTGATCCAATATGGCCGACTTCCTGTACATTTTAGGGCGGGGCCATAATCTAATTTTTGTCATGTCTTTACATGTTCTATTTTTTGATGCCAGTTTCAGATTTTTTAGATTCACTTTTTTTCCGAGTCGGGCTCCCATAGGCCCAATGAAAATCAAAGTTTGAGGTGGCGCTACCGAGTCGTCTTTGGTTTTTTTTTTCGGGGTCTTCGGTGACAATTAGAGCTTGGCGAGTTCTAATTTTTGACACCACTCACTGGCATGTCGGGGGCGTGTTTACTACTTGATTTTTGCCATTTTTCCCCGTTTCGGACGCGGTTTTAATGAGTCCCTCGCCGGGACGTTGTCTCCGGCTCGGGCCTAATAATGCCTTACACTTGTAATGCTCTTTACAGGCTTATCAGAGCCCCTCAAAGCTCTACACTGAAGTCATTATTCATTCACTCCACACTTGGTGATGGTAAACTACTATTGTAGGCACAGCTGCCCTGGGGTAGACGGCCGGAAGCGAGGCTGCCAGTTTGCACCATCGGCCCCTCCAACCAGCTCCAATCATTCACACACACACCACTTTCATACTAGGCAATGTGGGTGAAGTGTCTTGCCCAAGCACACAACGACAGAACTTGTTCCAAGCTGGACTTGATCCTCTGACCTTCGGGTTAGGAGACCAACGCTCTAACCACTGAGCCACTGTCACCCCAGTAGCAGTTCATTATAATGGGATGATCTGATCCAAAACAGATTTTACATTGTCTTAATAATATCATGTTCTTGTTGCTGGCCTGTTTTTATTGACCTGTATTTTTACACAGACTAATGTTTTTGACTGTTTTTAATAAGACATTGCTATGAATTGTAAATAAATGTTCTGGTTCTTTAATTATGATGATTGGTAGAAATCAATCACTATATGAAGATTTAATTACTATATAAAATAACTCAGTTTAACTGGTCCTGCTGTCGGGCCCTGATTGTGCTTGTTGAGGCTCCACACACTTGTGTCAGGACGTCTGGACTCATGTTTAATGTCACTTTAAAGAGGAAAGGGTTAGGGTTAGGTCGATGTAAAGTAACAGTGTAGAATGTCTTTATGAGCTCACAAACATTCTGTTCATTAAATGTCTTGATTTCAGTGTGATTTCAGTGAACAGACTCACTACCAGCAGCAGCTCTGAGCTGTCACTCGGGACAGGGGCTGGCTCTCCCTCATCAGCATCGCCTTGTCGGCTTTGGGCCGGCCCGGAGATAAAGGACCGGGCCAGGACCACATGTGCGTGGGGCCCACATGTGAGGCCACGGTGAACTCATGATAGAGAGTTTACAGCCAGGGAAAAGTGAATAAGAGTGGACCACTGAAGTGTTACATCAGGACTGTGTGTGGTGTTGTACAGGTCTGACAGTGACCGGCCCAAAAAGTGACTCGGCCCACCCGGAAAACTCTAGTCCAGAGAGAGATTGCTAAATTACTCAAACATGCACGGAAGACATCTAAAACCTCTTCAGGCAGGTTTTGGATGAGGGAACAGAGTGAGAACTTCAGATAAAGATAAAACAAAAATAAAAAAAACAACAACATACATTTATCATAATTCTCCCTTTAACTTGACCATGTGTCTAAAAGTAGAAAATACAGCTTTATAATTTTCACTTCAAGGTTCTGTGTTACTCCATTTCGTGGTTAACGTCTGTATTTTAAAACATAAAATATTCATATAATATGTAAATGTAAATATTAAATAAAATCTCTATTCTCATGGAGGTAAGTGAACATATCGTCAGTTTTTGACAAAGGCTCATTCTGTTCATTCAAAAGTCAAAATGAAGAAAAGAAATGCTCCTGTTTCACTGGTCAGGGAGGACTCACAATTACTGGTTTATTTTACATGTCTCTTCTCACCTGTCCTCTTCAGAGTTTCCTCTCCATAGCGCACAGAGGTCTTCAGTACTACAGTGCAGATTTTGTGGACGTTGTATTTCCAAAGTGGAGTTTCTCCATCTCTCTCCCATTTGAGTTTAATGAAAAACGCCTCAGATTTAGCAGCGACCCAGGTGTCTGTGCTCGGGTCCAGGGAAATAAAGTCCTGTCCATCAAAGGCGTACTGAATATACACAGTGATGTCATCAGTCTCATCGTCCCAGTCACAGCCGTACATTCGCTGCCAAACGTGAGCACCTGGAACAAACATCAGGACCTGAGTCTGTTTATGCTTAATGCTGTTGGAGGATTTAAAGAGTCTCATTTCAGAAAAAAAAAATGGAGCTCTTGTTTATTGTGTTTATGTAATTACATTTTAAAGCTCATTAAATCAGAATCAAAATGAGAAGAGTCATGGTTGATATTTTGACAATCTATAAATTAGTACTTTAAGCCCTGGAAAAACACTGGGTAAAACTGCAGAGAAGGGTACAGTCCAAGTGCCAAAATTTGTCCTTTTATTACTTTTATATAAAAACATTATCTCTGTTCATTGTGACAAAGTGAAAGTGTCAAACCTTCAGTCTGGTTGAAGCGGTGTTTTATATGCTCTAAATCGTTTTTGCCCTCCTGCAGATGAGTCACACAGAGCTGAGTGGTCCAGATCCAGAACATTGGGTCGTCCTCTGTCACTCTCTTCATCCACTCCTGTTTGGGCTCGGTCCTCCTTGTCTCACTATCACAGCGCCCTATCTCCAGATCATTCAACACAGCGACTAGAACATACTCTGGGAAGTTTGGGACTTGAGACGAAGACATAGTAAATAGTCTCAGACTGCGAATCTCTGTGGAGAGATTAGATCAGTCCTTAATGTAAAAGAATTGTATTTTATGAATCTTTCAGTAAAGATGAAAACAAATAAATCAAACTAAAAGAAGCTGTTCTCAAACAAGACGAGCAGTGATGCAGGAACATAATGTCCAAGGTAAAGCTGAGGCAGGTCTGTGTAAATCAGACAGACTTCTCTCACTGTCTGTCAGAGGGATGTGATGAGTCTAATCTGTTCTGAGTTCATGTGTCAAACTCTATATTCTGTGATTCAGATATTTGCCTGATGGAGGGTGAGGACTTTACTGCTTTAAAGTTCACTGTTTTATATACAGTGCTGTGTGTCACTCTTGGCCATTTCAGATCAAGCAAAATTAAATATTAGACAAATGTAAATCACAAGTAAACACAAAACAACTGAACTGCCAATTTTATTTATTAACTGGGAAAAAGCCATTTGAACCTACAGTACATGGCTCAAACCTAAACCTAATAACTGGTTGAACCACCATTAGCAGCAACAACCACAGTCAAGCCTTTGCAGTAACTGGCACTGAGTCTTTCAGATCACTGTGGAGGAATTTTGACCTAATCTTCTTTGCCGAATTGTTTTAAATCAGCCACAGCATGGCTGTTGAACCATTCAGCATGAACCACCTTTTTAAGGCCATGCCACAGCATCTCTGTTGAGTTCAGGTCTGGACTTTGCCGAGGCCACTACAAAACCCTCTTTTTTTTTTTCTTTAAGCCAGGGGTCCCCAAACTTTTTCCTGTGAGGGCCATATAACTTTTCGCTTCTCTGATGGGGGGCCGGGGTCAGTTTGTAACAGAACAAGTGTGACAATTGCAGGAGTGCCTACACATAAAAATGTATTGGCATACAAATGTATTTTGCCGAGCTAACAGTCCACTTTTTTGCTTTGAGAGTTTGTCCGCTCACATTTGGCCCGTCACTTGTCTTTGTGATGGGATTCATAGTGTCTCCGCAGATTGTATTCTTTGAATACCTCGACCGCCTCTTGACAGATGAGACAGACAGCCTTTTCTTTGCATTGAACAAAAAAAATAATTGCTTGTCCACTTTAGGTTAAATGTCCTGCATTCTGAATATTTTTTTCTCTTACCTAACCTTTTCGCCATGATTCCATTCTCTTTGAGAGCGGCGGGTTTAGGATTTTTTTTCTGGGGGTTGCCAGATAGGGGCACAGACCGCAGAAGGGTGGAACAGAATGTCATGTTATATGTGTTTATGAAATAGTTACTAATAGTTAATAATGAAAATAGTTCATAACTAAGGAACATTTTATTGCAAAAGTCCAACTTTATAATCAAATACAAATACACATATATGAAAAAATATCAAATTGCAAAAATATCAAATCAAAAAATCAAATTGCTCTGTGTTCTAGTCCTAGTTCAGGGGCCGAACCAAATGTGGAGGCGAGCCGTATCAGGCCCGCGGGCCGTAGTTTGGGGACCACTGCTTTACAAACTGGGACGTGTTCAAGACTGCCACAGACAGTTTGGATGAGTACACAGACACTGTGACGTCATACATACAGTTCTGTGAGGACAGTATTATTCCATCACGTACCAGGGTGACTTTTAACAACGACAAACCCTGGTTCACTCCCAGACTGAGGCATCTAAGGAGGGAAAAGGAGAGGGCTTACAGAGCAGAAGATCGTGAAGGCTACAGGTGTTTTAAGTACGCTTTTAGCAAAGAGGTGGAAAAGGCTAAAGCAAAGTACAATACATGTCTGAGGCAGCATTTCTCCACCAACAACTCTGCTTCTGTCTGGAGAGGGCTTAGGCAAATTACCAACTACAAGCCCAAAGCCCCTCCTGCTGTGGACAATAAACAACTAGCAGAACAGCTAAATGGCTTTTATGTGAGGTTTGATGTCCCACACCCCTCCCCCACCTCCATCACCACCATGGACATCACAGCCGAACCCACCTCGGACCCCTCCTCCTCCCCCACTGCCCTCACAGTTTCGGAGCGGGACGTGACAAAGCTTTTCAAGAAGCAAAACCCCCGCAAAGCCCCGGACGGTGTCTCTCCTTCCACCCTTAGACACCGTGCTGAGGAGCTGGCTCCTGTCTTCACGGTAAATCCTTCACCTCCCCCCTCCTGGACCCTCTGCAGTTCGCCTACAGAGCCAATTGGTCTGTGGACAACGCCATTGACCTGGCCCTTCACTTCAGCCTCAAGCATCTGGACTCCCCGGGAACCTACACCAGGATTCTGTTTGTGGACTTCAGCTCTGTGTTCAACACCATCCCCCTGCTCTGCTCCAGGACAAGCTCGCTCAGCTCAACGTGCCTGACTCCACCTGCAGGTGGATCACTGACTTCCTGACGGACAGGAGGCAGCGTGTGCAGCTGGGGAAGAATGTCTCGGACACTCGGACAATCAGCACAGGATCTCCACAGGGCTGTGTACTTTCCCCCCTGCTCTTCTCCCTGTACACCAACTGCTGCACCTCCAGCCACGACTCCGTCAAACTGGTCAAGTTTGCAGATGACACCACCCTCATCCGGCTCATCTCAGACGGGGATGAGTCTGTCTACAGGAGGCAGGTGGATTGGCTGGTGTCCTGGTGCAGCAGCAACAACCTGGAGCTCAACGCCCAGAAGACAGTGGAGATGATTGTGGACTTCAGGAAAGTCACAGCCCCCCTGCCTCCCCTCACCTTGACTGACTCCCCCATCACCACCATGGACTCTTTCCGCTTCCTGGGCACCTGCATCACCCAGGACCTCAAGTGGGAGCCGACCATCAGCTCCCTCATCAAGAAAGCCCAGCAGAGGATGTACTTCCTGCGGCAGCCGAGGAAAGCCAAGCTGCCGGTCCAGATGATGGTGCAGTTCTACACGGCCATCATCGAGTCCATCCTCACCTCCTCCATCATTGAGTCCATCCTCACCTCCTCCATCACTGTGTGGTTCGCTGGGGCCACTGCCAGGGACAGACAGAGACTGCAGCGCATAGTGCGCTCTACTGAGAAGGTGATTGGCTGCAGCCTTCCATCTCTCCAGGACCTGTACGTCTCCAGGACTCGGGGGCGAGCAGGTCGTATAGCAGCTGACACTTCTCACCCTGGACATGGACTATTTCAGCCACTTCCCTCTGGCAGGAGGCTACGGTCCATCAGGACCAGAACCTCTCGTCACAAGAACAGTTTCTTCCCCTTTGCTGTTTGTATCATGAACACTTCATAATATCTGCACTAAACTGGACACTTTATAACACTGGTCACTAAATAACTCATGTTGCACTGTTGTTGTTTTGATGCTGCTGTTGTATATATTTCTACTATTGTATATATTTCTACTATTGTATATATTTCTACCTGCTGCATGCCCTTATTTGTATTTGTATTTATTCAGTGTGGTTTTTTTGTGTGTGTGTTGTTCTATGTGCACTTTATCACCGAAGTAAGTTCCTAGTCTGTGAGCTCTGCTCACGGACAATGGCAATAAAACTTCTGATTCTTCTGATTCTGATCCTGAAGCCATTCAGAAGTGGATTTGCTGCGGTGCTTGGGTTCTGCAGCAGGACAATGATCCAAAGTGCACTTCAGCTTGAGGTCACAAACTGATGGCTGGATGTTCTCCTTCAGGATTTGTTGGTAGAGCAGAGTTCATGGTTCCTTCAATCACCGCAAGTCCTCCGGGTCCTGAAGCAGCAAAGCTCCAAACCACGACACTACCACTCCATGTTTCACTGCTGGCATGATGTTCTTTTTATCAAATGTTATGTTCATTTTATGCCAGATGTAACAGGATGCACTCCTTCCAAAAAGTTAAATTTTTGTTTCATCAGTCCACAGAATATTTTCCCAAAAGCTTTGGGGATCATCAAGATGTTTTTTGTTTTTTTTTTTTTTGGCAAAAGTGAGATTCATTTTCTTCATGTTCTTTTTTGTCAGCAGTGGCTCTCGCCTTGGAACTCTGCCATTCATGACATTTTTGCCTCGTCTCTTTCTTCTGGTTGAGTCATGAACCCTGACCTTAATTAAGACAAGTGAGGCCTGCAGTTGGTTAGATGTTGTTCTGGGTTCCTTTGTGACCTCTTGGATCAGTCGTTGCTGTGCTCTTGGGGTCATTTTTGTAGGCCGAATGGGAAGGTTCATCACTGTGTCATGTTTTATCCATTTGTGGATCATGTCCCTCACCGTCGTTCACTGGAGTCCCAGAGATTTAGAAATGGTTTTATAACCTTTTCCAGACTGAGACATGTCAATAACTTTTCTTCTTATTTTCTTATGGCTGACTTCACCTTGTCAGACAGGTTCTGTTTAAGCAGTGTTGGAAATAACTGAGTTAATATATAACGGCGTTACTAACGTGCTGTTTTTTTCACTAACGGAGTAATTTAACTAATTCCTTTTCCCAGCGTCCCAACGCCAGACTGACAATAAAATGTGGCACGTTACTATTAATTCAGTTCACTCCGCTCTTCATCAGAGCGTCTCTCAGCCAAGAGAGAGCTGCAGCGCTGTTGTGTTTCTTTGGTGAAAGAGGAGGCTCAGGGTGAGATAATAGTCTTGCGTCCGCCTTGCTCTCACAAGGGCTGTGTCCCAATTAGCAAAATGCACAGTTCGGTGTACTGTTCGACGTGCGGGTCGAAGTACCCGTCCGACTTAAATGCGCCGTTCAAACGGAGCATTTAAAGGGCACTTTGGTGAATTGAGACACGGCCACAGTTTTTCAGCAAGGCGAGTGCAGCAGCTCTCCACTGACTGCGGCCGCCTGCATGGACTACAAACGCTTAATGCATGATGGGAAATGATGTCCTGTCACACGTGCACTGACAGCTGATTGGGTCCGAGTTGAGTTTTGATCAGAAACGTGACGCTCTGACACATGGCGCCTCCTCCAACTTTACACAAACTACTGCCACATATTTGATATCGACATGTTTTAAATGTGACTGAAAGTGTCCAGGCTGGTGTCAGATATGAATCACTTCAACCAAATGCAATATAATTACAATCTGTTAAAGTGAAATAAATGTTAAAGGTTCACATCTGTTGTGTTTTTATTGTTTTAACATAGTAAGTAACGACATAGTTACTTTGCCTAGTAACTAGTTACTTCTCCCAAAAAGTAACTGAGTTGCTAACTCAGTTACTTTTTGGCAGAAGTAACTTGTAACTATAACTAATTACATTTTTGAAGTAAGATGCCCAACACTGTATTTAAGTGATCTCTTGATGTGAAAGGTCTGGCAGCATCAGGCCTGGCTGTGGTTATGAAATTGAACTCAGCTTTCCACAGTAATATGATTAATTACAGTTACCTCATCATTTAAAAAAGGGGACAAGTACTTTTTCACGCAGAATCATGTAGGTTTGGATAGTATAGGAGGAGAGATGGCTGGAGAGTCAGTGATGGCGTGAGTCTCACGAGAGTTTGAGCACAGGGGCTAGATCAAACATGGCAGCACCCTACAGCTAATATAGACAAACCAAAACGTAAAGAAGCTTTCTATCGACTGAATCTTGCACTATTTCACAAACCCTATGAGCAGATCAGAAGACAAACACAACCCAGAAAACACCAACCTTCTTTTGGATACAGACATTTTGAAGTTTGAATCTTACATTGACAAACATTTCAACAGGCTAGTGTTCATCATGGATTCACCCACGGCATTAGCACCTGATGCTCCAAATCCACAGAAACGGAAAAAGACCGACTCTTCAACGGACACTGATGATCTCTAACAGATTAAGGTCAGTACATTGGAAAGTATTGACCAAAAACTCAAACTGTTATTATCAATAAAAGACGACATATCTGAGATCTGCAACAGCCTAGAGTTTGTGCATCACAGCAGAGTATCACTACAGGAGGAAAACCACAGGCTAAAACAGTCCATCCCTACACTAAGTGAACAACTGGACACGGTACTTAAGGAAAAAAAACACATGAAGGAAACCATCTTAGATACACAAACCAGATCTATGCGCCACAACCTGATCTTTACAGGACAAGAAACTTTCATCACAAACTTCATATCTGCGCATCTTAAAATCCCCCCTGTGCAAAAAATTACTTTACATCCAATTCATCGCTTTGGAAAGTACTTGAACAACAAACCTAGACCCGTTGTATTTCACTTTGAACATTTTAAACACAAAGAGCTGATAAAGGGAAAGGAACTGAAGGGCACCATGTTTGGAATGAATGACCAATTCCCACCTGAAATAAATGAAAGACGGAAAATACTGTATCCTATTCTTAAAGAAATCTGTGTAAACCCTCAGTCGTCCAGGTCTGATTCATAGCAAAAGACAAAGTTAAAATATGTTTAAGGAAGGATTCTCTTTCCTGACAAAAATAGCTTCTTAAACTGCCCTCTCAAACCATTTCTTTTCTCTGGCGAAGATCTGAACTTCACTAACCACTCCTTTGAAGACAGTGAAATTCACATAGTGTCTGAAAACCGCCTCAGTGCCTGCTGCAAGTCCTGTCTCAACTTGCAGCAGCCACTGGGGCTGAACTGGACCCCCTCTGGCCCCTGACTGCACCTAGAAATTCTGTCCATAAACACAATGAACAGAACTGGTGACAAAGGGCAGCCCTGGTGGAGTCCAACATGCATTAGGAACGGGTCTGACTTACTGCCGGCAATGCGAACACAGCTCCTGCTCCAGCCACACAGAGATAGGACAGGCCTTAGCAAAGGGCCATGGACCCCATGCTCCTGGAGCACTCCCCAAAGGGCACCACAAGGGACACAGTCGAATGCCTTCTCCAGATCCTCAAAACATACGTGGACTGGTTGGGCAAACTGCCATGAACCCTTGAGGACCCAATGGTGTGCATAGAGCTGGTCCAGTGTTCCACAACCGGGACGACTGTCAGATTCTCCTCTCCAATACCCTGGAATAGACATTACCAAGAAGGCTGAAGAATGATTGCCCTGTAATTGGAACACATCCTCCAGTCCCCCTTATTAAACAGAGAGACCACAATCCCAGTGATACCGTCCCCGACCACCACGCAATGTTGCAGAGACATGTCAACCAAAACAGCCCCACATCATCCAGACACTTAAGATACTTGGGTCGGATCTTGTCCACTCCTGGAGCCTTGCCACGAGGAGCTTGCCAACCACCTCAGTGACTTAAGCCAGGGTGATGGACACGGCCATCCCTAGATCATCAGTCTCTGCTTCCTCCTCCGAAGACGTGACGTGGGATTGAGGAGATTCTCAAAGTATTCCTTACATCGTCCAACAACATTTCTAGTCAAGGTCAGCAGCTCTCCTGAATTCCTCCCGACCTCAAGTTTTTGCGTCTGTGACCGCACGAGCCCCAACACACTTGGTCTGTCAGTACTCATCAGCTGTCTCAGAAGTCCCACAAGCCAACAAGGCTCGCTAAGAGTCCTTCCTCAGCCTAACCAGGTTTGAGAATTGCTGCCGCAACAAGCACTGCAAACCTTAAGGCCACAGCTATGTGCGGCCACATTGACAATGGAAGGGGAGAACATGGCCCACTTGGAATCCATGTCCCCAGCCGACCCCAGAATCTGAGAGAAGCTCTCCCGGAGGTGTGAGCTGAAAGCTCCCCTGACAGAGGGCTCCAACAGACATTCCCAATAGACCCTCACAGTACTCTTGAGCCGGACAGGTCTGTCTGGCTTCCTCCTCCACCAGCGGATCCAACTCACCACAAGGTGGTAATCAGTTGACAGCTCTGCCCCTCTCTTCACTCGAGTGTCCAAGACACACGGCTGAGGTCAGATGACACAACAACAAAGTCAATCATCGACCTCTTACCTAGGGTGTCCTAGTGCCATGTGCACTGATGGACACCCTTGTACTCAAACATAGTGTTCATTGTGGACAAATTGTGACTAGCACAGAGGTCCAATAACATAACACCGCACTGGTTCAGATCAGGGAGGGGATCACGCCCTTCCAGGTGTCAATGTCGTTGGCCCATATGGGTGCTGAAGTCTCCCAGCACTGTCTAGTGTCTCTCCCAGGGACTCCAAGAAGGCCAGGTACTCTGCCCCACTGCTTGGCCTTTAGGCCCACACAACAATTAGAGCCCTGTCACCGACCCGAAGGCCCAAGTGAACTCCAACATGTGGTGGTTGAGCTGTGGGGCAATAAGCCCACACCATCTTAACAACTTCCTCATTGGCAATTCCAGAGAGTCCAGCCCCTCTCAAGGAGTTGGGTTCCAGAGGCCAGGCTTAGCGAGGTGACATTCCATGTCCCCAGTGCCAGTCTCCATTTCCTGAGATCTGGTCGTGTAGGTCTTTGATTGCGACCCAGATTTGCTCATGTTAAAAAGCCAAAAGACCAGTTCTGTTTGTATTTTTTTTTATATGACCGAAGCCAATGTGAAAAATCATTCAGCAACAAACTAAACACAGAGAGAAACAACCAAGGCTCAGATATGTTTAAAATGGTTCAAATGGAGAATGGTAATGTTTTTACCGTTTGGAATTATGAATAATCTAATCAAAAAGTTTCACTAAATTAATAATAATAATAATTTAAAAAAAAAACTTATTATGTTGCCATTCATGCCTTTTCTGCACTAAGCTCTCACTTGAGTTGACTGCTCTGCTTTATTTTATTTTTTTCACGAGATCCAGTTCTAGCCTTTTACGTCAAAGATAAGGACAAAGTAAAATGCTAAACTACATTTTCTTTAAATTTCAGTAAATATATGTAAATATCAATACAAATAAATGCATTATTTTCTTTTTCATTAAATCATGTTTAAAACAATAAGAAGCAGAATAAACTTCCATCATGTGTGATTAAATAAAGTCTCAGATCTGCAGCAGAGAAAGTGTAAAAACAAGTTTGTATTAAATGTGTTATATAAGCTATAAGACGGGACTAAACCAGATCTCATTCTGCTCGTTTACTGCTGTAAACCAAATGGCAAAACAAATTAAAATACCCAGTTACACTTTGATACAAGGGTCAAAGTGTAACCGCCGAGGGCCAATAAATGCGTTATATATAACAGGACTAAACCAGATCTCATTCTGCTCGTTTACTGCTGTAACTGCTCCATATAGAAAGTCTTGTTGTGGTTTATAACTTAAAGCTGAAACATTGTGAATCCAGATGAAGTTTTCTCTTCTGTAAAACTGATCACACAGTTAAAGTGAGAGAAAGGACAGAGAAAGATCAAAACAACTGTGACTGCACGAGTCAGAACAGGAGGAGGGTTAAGTTAAACCTGAACACCACAGGATCCATCTTAAATGAACTCAACACATAAAGAGTACTCACTCGATGTGCTGTATTTTATTAGGATTCCCAACAGAATTAGTGCCACAAAAGTCTTCATGGTGAACACGAGCAGAAACAGAAGTGAAGTTACAATCTCTCTGGACGTGCGTCTGCTCAGGAAGAGTCACACTGAGCAGTTTGTGTAAAAAAAGGAGGGCTCTGTGTCATTTTACATGTTCAACCAATCAGAAAGCAGTGTCTGCTGCAGTGCTGCTGGGTAGAGCTGAGTGTCACGGGTTTTGAAGACTAAACCTATTTAAAAAAAAAAAAAACACAGACATTGTGTGTATTTCTGTGTGTATTGTGAAATCATAAGGCAGTAATAAGTGAAAGTGTCAGACTCCATCCCTCCGTCTCCATTCTGGGTAAAACCCAGTTGTTTCGACCTCTACAAACATGTTCTGAAATGCCTGTGATTCTTGATGAGTTTAAAGTTCAGATTTGCGTCTCTCTCAGATGTGGTGTGTTATTTAAACCACACACACTTATATACCACACTCCTCTGGTTTAAACTATGAGTAAAAACATCAAACTAAAAGTCCATTATCATCAATTTGTGGTTTGGTGTCTCTCAGCACTTTTAGTTGGGGAGTGAGGAGGTTGTGGGTTAGACTCCTGATCTAAGTGGAGTGTGAATGTTCTTCCTGTGCGTACCTTGGCCTCCCACTCCAGTCACAGAAATGCCCAGCAGCAGAATCACTGTGAGTGTCCCCACGATTCTGATGTCGTTCAGATCATCGGTCATCAGAGCGTCAACATCCTGAGGGGGAAAAAAAACTTTATACATTTAAAACTAAATATACTACACCAAAAATACTACACCCTAATACTACATTTATATGCAAACACGGAATAACAGCACAAAAAATATACCCAAAATACAGAGCGTCGACATCTTGAGGGGAAAAAAAGAGGTTATACACTTAAAACCAAAAACTACACCTACAACTACACCCAAACATGGAATAACACCCAAAAATATACCGAAAATAAGGAGCATTGACATCCTGAGGGGAAGAAAAGAGGTTACCGTATTTTCCGGACTATAACTCCGGAGTCGCACCAGGCAAAAAATGCATAATAATGAAGAAAAAAAACATATATAACTCACTGGACTATAAGTAACATTTTTTTGGGGAAATTTTTTTCAAACTCCGAGACCAAGAACAGACATTTTATATTTAAAGGCAAGTTATAATAATAACAAAGAAATAGAGAACAACAGGATGAATAGTAGTACAGCACGCTAACATAACACTTTTATATTTATTCAGCTACACAAGGCACAGACAACAAACTGAATATGTGTCTGGTATGTTAACATAAGATATTAACGAGCGGGAATGCGGTGCCGGTCAGCAGCTACTTTAGTGCGTACCCCGGTTTGGAGGAGTGCAGCTCTGGTCTTCCTCCAGATCCGGCGGCAGCGCTGGAGGTGATGCTGAATGGAAGGAACTGCCAGATCTCTCTCCTTCAACGAGAAAAGTGGGGGCTGATAGCCAAGGCAGGCCTGGAAAGGAGATACCTGTGGCCAAACTCACTAGGGAATTGTGAGAGTATTCAATCCACGGTAAGAAGGAGGCGGTAGGATTAGTGAATACCGCGTATCGCAAGGCCGCTTCCAAGTCCTGGTTAGTCCGCTCAGTCTGCCCATTGGACTATGGGTGGAAGCCAGACGTGAGGCTGACGGAAGCACCCAGACCCTCACAGAAGGCGCGCCAGACCTGAAGTGGGAATATGTGGATAGTGAGTTGGCCAGCAGTTTCCTTGGCGGTCGGGAGTTTTGGCAGAGCAATGAAATGGGCGGCCTTGGAGAAACGGTCAACAATGGTTAGAATAACCGTGTTACCCTGGGATGGCGGGAGGCCGGTAACAAATTCCACTGCGACGTGGGACCAAGACCGACTCGGAACAGAAAGCGGATGCAGGAGACCAGAAGGTGGTGAATGGGAGGCCTTCCCCCTGGCACACACCTGGCACACGGAGACGTAAGCATTGCGCATGTCTAGTTTTGTGAAAATGGTGGCGCCATGGAGTGATGTGAAGGCCGAGTCTATCAGAGGAAGAGGGTATTTGTTCTTTACTGTGATGTTGTTGAGGCCCCGGTAGTCAATGCATGGATGCAGGGTCTTATCCTTCTTGGCCACAAAGAAAAACCCTGCGTCCACAGGAGAGGAGGATGGACAGACGATGCCAGCGGCCAAGGAATCTCAAATGTATTGTTCCATGGTTTCTCGTTTGGGCTTTGAAAGGTTGTACAGGCGGCTGGAAGGTAAGGGGCTCCGGGCAAGAGGTCAATGGTGCAATCATAATGGCTGTGGGGAGGAAGTGAGAGCGCCCGACTTTTACTAAAAACGTCCCGGAGGTCATGGTAGTCCTCTGGTACCAAGGAAAGCTCTGGTGTCTCCGGGGAAGGGTCAAAAGTGGAATTGCCCCCCCCTGCAGAGGACAGGGCTGACTGCAGGCAGTGGGCATGGCAAGAGGGACTCCAGGGGTAGCCCAGGACCAACGGAGAGGAACGGGTGGAAATGACGTGAAACCTTATATGTCTCGTGGTGGTTGCCGGATAAAACCAAAGCTACGGGTTCCGTGACATGCGTAACACGGGCTAAAAGTTGTCCATTGAGAGCACGAGCAGTAAGGGGACATTCAAGAGGCTCCAAGCGGATCCCCAACTGCTCTGCCACCCGTTGGTCAATAAAATCTTCTTCGGCTCCAGAGTCAACGAGGACCAGAACAGGTAAAGTATCCAAACGGAAACAAAGCGTAGCCTGGAGCAGAAATGTATTGTCCTTAGCTGGGATATTAGGCTGACCCACCAGGACTCCCAATGCTACTGGTGGGCCCTCGCTTTTGGCCAAACCGAGCAGGAGGCAATAAAATGTCCTTAAGCGCCACAATAAAGGCATTCTCCCGCCTGGCGGCGTCACAGACGTTCCCCGGCAGACAAGTGCGTTCGTCCAAGCTGCATGGGCTCCTTGGGGGGCGGCAAAGTCCAGGCTGGTGAGTGACGTCTCTCTCGCCGGGGTGCCTGCAAACGTTTGTCTATGCACTAGAGCACTATCGGTCCAGTCCACCTCCGCTGCCAGTGTCCAAAACTCAACTGTATAATCCGCCACAGACTTGGACCCCTTGCTGCTTCCCGTCTGCTAGGCGGGAAAGCAGCGTCAGCCTGATAGTGCGGGTGATCAAAGACCAACTTAAATTGGCTCAGAATCAGCGAATTTAGCCTCTGCCCATTGGAGTGCTCTCCCCTTCAATAGTCCACAAATGTAACGTATCCTAGCCGCGTCAGATGGAAAACGGGCTGGGCGTTGTTGGAACATAGACAAGCACTGAAAGAGAAAACCCCGGCAGAGGCTAGGCTGACCTGAGTAGGGGTCTGGATCCGTGCCCCTCGACTCCAGTGGACACAGTGGCACCATGGTCACGGCGGTGGCAGTGGCGGGAGGAGCCAAGGGTGGGAGAGCAAGCACCGTGGCGACCTGGTCTGCTTGGTCCATTGTGGCCAGATCATTCTGTCATAACACCGGGCAGAGGAACCAAAAATGCAGAACTCAGGAAGAGTTAAACAGTGTTTATTTACAGCAAATGAATAAGAGAAGCAAATGACGGTAGATCAGATGAGGAGCTGGGTGCGGGATGCAGGTCGTGGTCCAGGGCGAACACAGAGGTGCAGAGACATGGACAAGGGAAACAGCACCGTTGCAGGGAAGTAGGGTCAGAAGTGAGGGTCCGGAGCTGGTCCAAAGAGCGGGATCTGGAGGGCAACACAAAATCCAATGAGCAGGGTAACAAACAGGAAGGAACATTAACCAAAGGCCAAGCAAAGAGTAATCATGTAGAACATGCGGACGATCTGACACCAAGTGTCTGATCCTGGCTCCTCTTATCCCCCACAGGTGTAGTTGATGATGATTGACTCCAGGTGCGTGCGGGAGGAGCCAGGAACTCTGCCCAGCTCCGGACACAGACAGGTGAGGGAAGGAAAGAGCAACACACGAGGCAGAGCAGACAGGGATCATGACAGTTGGTAATGTATGAACACTAGATTCTAAGAGTGATCTGATTGTCCACCAGAACTTTGATGGATTTCTGTGACTCTCTGTCAGCGCAGACATGGAGTAAGATGTTTTTGCCTTTCTAACCAGTGATAAACATTTATTTCTCTTCAGGTGAAAAAATGCCCAATCCAAATCTGACCTAGTTGTGAGAGCAGTTTTCCAGGCAGCTTTTCTTTCTCTAATTAAACTTGCGATTTCAGAGTTGAATCAAGAATTGTTACAGTTTTTCATTCAAATTTTTCTTTTAGGCTCATATCTGTCTACAATTTAGTTAAATGTATTAATAAAAAAGTTTAAGGCCACATCAGGGTCAGGGAATGCTGACATTAGCCTGATATCACTGTAACACAGGCCACAGACGAAGGCAGCTCATTGAAATGTTTATACGATCTTCTAATCTTTACATATGGATGCGTCTTTTTCACTTTTGTATTTTGAATACATCCAATTGGACAGTGGTCAATAAAATCAAGTGGAAAAACACCATTTGCCTCATAATTATGGGGTTTGTTAAGATAACATCAATGAGTGTGATTTTATTAAAATTTCTAGGGTCAGGTCTAGTCGGAATAGAAATTAGCTAAGTGCAATTTAAGCCATTGCATAGGTCTTTCAAAGTTTCTGACTCTTTCTCCAGCCAGTTAATATTTATATATCGCCCATTATCAGGACCTCATAATGTTCCAGTTTAGAAAGTATTATGAACAGATCATTTAAAGCATTTTTAGGGGCTCTATCTCGTTGGCAACAAAAGATCACACAAGCTGTCAAAATGTTGTCAGCCAATGATGCTAATGGGCAGTAAAAACACTTTTGTCTAATAAACTAACTTGACATACGTCACATAGTAAAAATGAATGAGTGAATGTTTCTTTGTCAAAGTCTATATAGAATCTGTCATATACATGAGTAATGTCTGGATGACAGGCTTGAGTCTCTTAAGAGGAGCCAGAGCAGTGGGGGTGACTCCTCCCACAACGACCAAAAGACAGAGGTCTGAAGATTCACTGCTGAGAAAGAGGTGATGTCACTGAGTAAGTTTATTCAATATGTATTCTCTCATTTTGCACCATTTTGAGATTTTTGATGAAAGTGATATACCTGATGTTCAAAGAGTGAAAATCTTGTGAACAACATTCTCAGTTTTATTGAAACTTGATTTAATATCCTCCTCTGAGTAAATGAACAAACTGCTGTGTGGAGTGATGCTGGAATAAACCACAGCCAGTTCACAAATCAGAGCTCTCAGGAACCTGCTCGGTCAGTTTTAAGTGTTTCCTCTTAATAATAATGGGGTGATGTGTCATATTTACAGGTCGTGTGAGCTGATTCAAACAGGTTTTACTGTCATCTTCTATTGCAGTGGTCCCCAACCACCGGGCCGGGGACCGGTACCGGTCCGTGACGCATTTGCTACCGGGCAGCACAAAAAAAGTAAATAATGTATCAGTGATGCATTTTCTCCAAAGTGACTTTTGCCCGCTCCTCATGACACGCTAAAAAGCTCGTCCGTAGATATATAATGAAAATCCTGATAGGAAATCGCAACATAAATCCATTTGATTTAACAACGAGTTTATTATATCTGTGCTACATGTGTGTCCGCCGCACGACAGTCAGAGCATCAGGGCAAAGGGGAGAGGAGAGGAGAGAGGAGGCCTAGGCCGTGTCCCAATTCGCCCTAATGCCCTTAAAATCACCGTTCGAGTGTGCATCAAAGGGCGTTACGTCATTTCCGGCGCGACAAGGGCTGTCCCATTTCAACGCACCCTACGGCCGTGTGACGAGTGCGCAGGACAAAATGTGCCCTGCTTTTCCAGTGTTTCCATGGAGATCAGACGTAACCAAAGCGTCCATCCATGTAGACTTCACGCACTGCTATATCCCATCATGCACTGCGCCTACGCAAAAAATAGAAGAAAATGGAGTCTGCTACGCAACACACGTTCAAATGTTCGTACTGGTTTATGTCACCGACAACAGAGCGACATGAAACTGTTTAATCTGAATAAAGATCTGTACAGTGAGTTTGAGGATTAAACCTGAGCAGCTCTGACACTCTCAGGTTTATTTTACAGAACTTTCTTGGATTGAGGAAACAAAAGAAGTGACACTGAATAAACAAAAGTGCTGATATTCCCAAACAACAATAATAATAATAATCATGAATTAAAACTGCAAGCAGTGATAAAGGCCCTCGCCACCCTTGCGACCGCGGGGTTCACGCGACCGCGGGTTCACGCGACCATGGAGTTTGCGCTCTCGTTCCCGCTTACATCGCCCCCTCCCACCAAAATCAGCGACTGAGTAATACTACTCCATTCATTCCAATGAGAGCATTTATGACATTTTTCACACCTGCACTGTTCGAAATAGAGGTATGTCTTCATTGGCTTTTTTGTTCAGTGTGATGAGTGGAATATGTGTACCAAATTTCGATGGTCCATGACAAAGGTTTTTTTTTTTCATCCCAGTTAACCAAAACCCATGTATTTCAATGAGAAATGCCGGTCGTTGCCATGGCAACACACTTGCAAATAGAGGTATGTGCTCTTTGGCTTTTTTGTTCAGTATGGGGATAGGGATGTCCATGCCAAATTTCAAATGTTTTTGAAAAAGTAAAATTTTGTGAGTCCCATTCAAAATTTCCAGGGGGCGCTGTGGAGCAATGGATTGTCTCAGCTATGTAAATTGTATATCATTACATTCAGATGAACATTGTGACCAAAATGTATATTAATGCCGGTTAGCAGGACACTGCATGTTTGCGTTAGGTGCAATTTAATACTTGAAAAAACGCCATTTTTCTTAGCATGTTGGCTACACCCACATTTTATCACTTAGAAAAATTTAAGGGAGTGGCTTTTAAACCTACATGGGTCTAGTTCACTTTGTCCAATTTTCAAGTTTTTTTAATTAAAATCCATGGCTTAAAAAATCCAAACGTGAGAGTTAAAATTTCAAAAAAATGGGGTTCCGCCCACAATGGCCGACTTCCTGTCGGGTTTAGGGTGGGGTCATAATATAATTTTTTACTTGTCTTGACATGTTCTATGGTTCTACCAAATTTCATTTTTCTATGATGAAAAAGGTCTGTCATTGCCGTAATGTATTTTGAACTTTGAGGTGGCGCTGCTGAGTAATTTTTGAAACATTAATTTTTTTGCATATGAAAATACATATTTTTTCACCAGTCTTGAATTTTGGGTCACAGTTGGATTAGTGCAGAGCATCTATTTAGTCGACAACAAAGTCCAGTACTCAGAACCCCATTCATTTCAATGACACATTTATGACGTTACCACGGTAACATAGTTGTAGATAGAGGTATGTTGTCATTGGCTTTTTTGCTCAGTATTGAAAGGTGGGTGGATGTCCCAAATTTTACATGTCTATGAGAAAACTTTGCCAAAAAATGAATGGTGGTTGTAAGGGGGGGCGCTAGCGTGTCATTTTTGAATATTTTTGCTAACAAACTTCAAAATAACAAATTTTTCATCAACCTTCAATTTTGGGTCCAATAAAAGTGAGTTTTCGTTAATGTTCAGGGGGGGGGTCAAAAATGGCCTGGACCAAAATAATAAGAAGAAGAAAGAATAACGGAAACTCATTTTTGAACCATTATTTTTCTCCTAAACCATAAAATCTACAGTCATGTGACTTTCTCACATTGTGCCCCATCACAAATAAGGCCCCTGTGAATTTTTTCACAAGTCCACGACAAATCGATTGTCTTCTATGAAATTTTTGAAAATGAAATTTGAAGAGGGCGCTAGAGAGTCATTTTGTGAGATAAAGCCATGATTTGCATATCATTGTGTGTTCAGCTCACAAATGTGCATAAACGCTGTATTAGCGTTTTCCCCACAAAAAATGTGTGGACGAGAAATATTTTATTGAATTAATCCAAAAATTGCGATTTTGTATAAAATTCACCATGACCACACCCAAAGTCATATTCAAATATAATTGATGATCTTTAATCTCACATGGGTTTAGTGGGTTTTGTCCAAATTTGAAGTGTTTGTGATGAAAACTGTGCGAGGAGATGTCCTGAATGTGAGGGTGTGCGCTTTTGTCATTATCGGGTTTGATCCAATATGGCCGACTTCCTGTACATTTTAGGGCGGGGCCATAATATCATTTTTGTCATGTCCTGACATGTTCTATTTTTTGATGCGAGTTTCGGATTTTTCGGTCGACTTTTTTCCGAGTCGGGCTCCCATAGGCCCAATGAAAATCAAAGTTTGAGGTGGCGCTACCGAGTCGTCTTTCGTTATTTTTTTTCGGGGTCTTCGGTGACAATTAGAGCTTGGCGAGTTCTAATTTTTGACACCACTCACTGGCGTGTCGGGGCGTGTTAACCACTTGATTTTTGCCATTTTCCCCGTTTCGGACGCGGTTTTAATGAGTCCCTCGCCGGGACGTTGTCTCCGGCTCGGGCCTAATTATTGTCATTAACAATATTGCAATAATAAGAATAATGTAATAAAGTTTGTTTCTGGTGTAAGAGTCAGAGCAACAAGAGTCTGAAACATAAAGTCAGAAGATTTAATGAGATCCACAGGTAAAAAGAAAAATGAAACAACAGAGTCTCAGGAAAGAACAGAAGAGTCTGAGATGTGACTGTGACAGATTTTATAATGTCCCCCAGAGAGTGTGTGTGTGTGTGTGTGTGTGTGTGTGTGTGTGTGTGTGTGTGTGTGTGTGTGTGTGTGTACTTGCATTTCTCACTACATGAGGCCCGGTCGTAAGGATAGTCCTAGTGCTGTTTTTTCGCTTGGCCCACAAGGTGGCAAAGTATGGGTCCGTGTGTGAGATTTTTTTTACTCACTAGGGACCCCTGTGGCCGGGTCCTGGAATTGACTCTCACACACACTACCGGAAGTGTGTATCATTTTTCAAAGGACAAGATGATTTTATATGTAATATCAGGTGAGTAATATTAAAACTTTTATGACAAATGTGACTGATAACGATTTTTACATGAATTTCACTTGGTTTCTGTGGTTTATGTTAGCTGTATTCATAAAATGTTCCACATAGAAGTTAGAAAGCCATCATATGTAAGGTGTACAAAGAGCATACTATGTGCTATACTAAAAATTACCAGCCTTAACACGTTTTTATATGCACCTACTGTCAACTAAGTAAGAATAGTAAAACTTGTGATCCGCAAGTCTATCCTACAACCTCGAGGTAAGTGTGCTAATGTTAGCTAGCATGTTTTAGCATTAACATTTTCATGTTGAAAGTAAAACGAGTTACTCAAATGTATTAAAAAAAAAAAGTTATTGCTGAAATTATGTTGATTACTGTGTCAATGCATCTAGTAAATGCTCTGCAGTGAAAGAGGAAAAAAAATGTTTTTAAGTGGAGGTTAGCTAAAGATGATATTAGCTATATTAGCATTGTCGAATGCTAACGCTAGCTAGCATGTTTTAGCATTAGCAGCTTCATGTTCAAAGTACATCGAGCTCAAACCACGTTTAAAACAATTTGATTATTAAAATTGTTTGAATGTAAATCTGCTGTGTTGATGCTTTTAGTTGCTGTTGACTCTAAATAAGAATTTAGCTCTGTTAGGTAATGTTTGCTAATCTACCCTCATGTTTAATCTACACTTTATTTATTTAAAACATTTTCTAACATCACAGTGAATTATGAACATAGAGTTGTTTTAAATTTACTGCCTCTGACTTTTTCTAGTAATGTAGACATATTACATTTCATAATAAAACTAATTACATTTTTGAAGTAAGATTCCCAACACTGCCTAAGTGTGTATGTGCAGCACGAGACAACAGCAGCGTAATGAAATAACTCGCTTTTAGCTCACGTTTCTAGTGATTATATGCAAGTTATTTATACAGGCAGTCATTTCAAATAGTGAGCTAGTTTCAGAGCTAGTTTGAGTGAAATGGAGGAGTATGATGCAGCGTAATGTAAAGTTGGTTTACGTTTGGGGTGACGCACGGTCAGGCGGTGCGTCGGTGCCATAGTAACCCCAGCGCACTATATAAGCGCGTGCGCTCTGTCACGTGCCTACTTTCACCTGAACGCTCAGCGGACAACTGTACGTGACTTTGGTATTCATCTCTTATTTGCCCTTCCCGGGTTGTAAAACACAGTCGCAACATTTTCTAACTCTCTGTTATCACTTTTTTTTTTGCAAGAGTGAAAAGTTTTACGATGGCTCGTTTCTTCGCCCTGGCTCGCCGCTTCATCCGTGCGCTCGCCCTCTTCTGGCAGCTCCCCCCCGGAGGTAAAAACCATCAAATATCATTCAGTTATGATAAACTATGATCAATATTAACAACATAGTAAATACTTAATGTCTTAAGAACAGTTTTGTCCACATGCTACAAAGCTCTTAACATTATATAGTCCTCAGGTTTATGAGCATTGATAGCTACATTTGATACGTTGATACTTTTATTGGATGATTTTATTTTGGATAATGATGAAAAGTTGGTGTAACTGGTCTAAATATATCAGCACGACTAAGAAGTGAAGAGTTATCATCACATTTATGGGAAATCAGGTGTTTTATTCAATTCAATTCAATTCAATTCAATTTCTTTTATTGTCAAATGTGCATATACATACAAGATGAATAGCGCAGATGAAATTTCTGTTCTCTCCCACCTCAGTGCAAACTTAAATGTGCCAAAAAGATTAAATAAGAAGAATAAATTAAAAAATTTGCAAACAAGAAAAAGAAGAAATGTGCAAACCACAAAAGAGAAATGTGCAAACACAAAAAACGAAATGTGCAACCCTTCAATTAACATTAAGACAACAAAACAGAAAACATACAAGTGTAAACAGCCGGAGATTGCGGGTAAAGTGAGGTAGTGATTAAGTAACAATTATTGATTGTCCATATAAAAGTGAGGTAGTGCTTCATAGTCCGGTTTCTCAGTGAGTGACAGGGGGCTGAGGGGGGGCAGAGTGGAAAAGTGAGGGTAGGGGGGCAGGGAGAGAGTTGAGTCTCCTGACAGCCTGGTGGAAGAAACTGTCCTGGAGTCTGCTGGTTCTGGCCTGAAGGCTCCGCAGTCTCCTCCCTGATGGCAGCAGGCTGAAGAGGCTGTGAGATGGATGGGTGGGGTCGCCTGCAATCCTGGTGGCTTTGCGGGTGAGGCGGGAGTGATAGATGTCCAGTAGAGGGGGGAGAGGAACACCGACATCTATTATTTTGTGGGCATCGAAAATCATCAGAGCTGGAGTGAAACAAAATGGCGCCCGTGGCCTTTAAACTGGACAGTTTAAAAAATGCTCTGAGAACATGTTTTATCTCCATAGCAACGCTGTTGTTTTGCTTTAATTTGAGCAGGTCATTAGAGGTGTATGGGGCTTATAAAGACTGGGTCTACTCCCCGCGCTGTGCCAGTCTGTGCTCCCTCATTTGTCTCACTGCGCCATCAACTTATTTCAGTATAAGATCATAATCATTTCTGAAACTGATTAAATATAATATCTGGAAAAAAAAAAAACATTACAAACATAGACAACATTTGTTACGCATTATACCCCATCAGTGTTGCGTGTATCTTTGAATAACAGTCTTGTGTGACCAGTGCCCTTAAACACAAGAGCTCCACATCAGAGAGGCAGCTTTTCTGCTCCAAGCCCGAGGCTCTCTCCCCGGTGCGGACTGCTCTGCCTGCCCGGCTCAGAGCGTGTATCTGCGGAGGAAGAACGCCGCATCTTCCAGCGGCGTTTGATGGACTATGCTTTTTTGTCACAAATTAATTACAATTGCAACGGATTGTTTCTTGTTGTAAAATAAAACTCTGTGATTTTAGCTTAGCATAAGTAGGGATTTGGATAGTAGTAGTAGTCATTAGAGTATGTGGTAGTAGTCTGATTTGGTCTAGCTTCAATTTAAAAAGTGTTTAACATTGTCAAACCTGTTGCAGAGGCTGTGGACCTTTGGAACCCTCGGGATCATCCAGACCTCTACTCCTCAGATGAGGACGACGAAGGTGAGCCAGAGTTAGTTGGTTACAGGCAAATATGTCTGTCTTGATCTTGTTCATGTGGAGCCCAGGGAGGGGGTGTAGGATGTCACCATGAGCTCAGGATTGGGGATTTTAAGATAAGATAAGATATGCCTTTATTAGTCCCACAGTGGGGAAATTCCAGCATTGCACCGCACACATAGAGAACAGAAAGAAATCGTACATGCAAAAAAAAACAGATAAAAAAAAACAAGATAATAGATAAATAGCTAGAAATAATTTAAGAAATAGACTTAAAAATAAACTCTAATATACACATATATATATACATATAGATATACATCTCCCTAAAGTGACTTGAGTAAGTGACTTTTATTTTATTTTAATTGTATTTTTTAAATTTTATCACAAAAAATGATGTCATGCACCTACAGTTTGGACTGTTAGTTAGTTTGGACACAAGATTCAAAATACAAATCGTGTCTACAAAGTCTGGCCCATCCAGATCTACAACACAGGCCTCTTGTGTTACTTAAGCAGCTGTGAGAAGGAGCAGTAGTAGTCGTGGTAGTAGTCTGACTTGCTCTAGCTACAATTTTAAAAGGTGTTTAACATTGTCAAACCTATTGCAGAGGCTGTGGACTGTTGGGACCTTCCAGACCTTCCGATGGAGACCCGTCCAGTCCTCTGCTCCCCAGTCCTCTGCTCCCCAGTCCCTCTGCTCCCCAGTCCAGGACCACCGAGGTGAGTCAGAGTTGGGTGGTTACAAGCTTGTACTTGGGTCGTCTGATGTATTCTCACTGAGTGATTCTTAAACATAGGGATGGAGCCCATGACTTTGTAGCTATGTATTATGTGTTGTTGTTGTTTTTTTTGTTTTTTGTTTTTGGTAAGTGTGCGTACAAACAAATGTATGTTTTGATCTTGTTCACGTGGAGCCCATGAGCTCAGGATTGGGGATTTTTTTACTATAATAGAAATGTTTTATATTGGTATTCTTTTTTTTTTGTTGGGGGGGACACAATCTTAATATTGCCATCTTTGTTTTGTTCTTATACAAAAGATAAAAAATACTGAGTTAAGCACCAGTGAAACGGTAACTGTAGCAGTAATAGGCCATTTGAACTGGTCAGAATGATGTTATGCACCTACAGTTTGGACTGTTAGTTAGTTTGGACATAAGAATCAAAATAACTAATCATGCCTACAAAGTCTGTCCCATCGAGATGTACAACATAGGCCTCTTTCATATGTTACTAAGTGTGAGGAGGAGGAGTAGTCGTCATTAGAGTCTGTGGTAGTAGTCTGACTCGCTCTAGTTACAATTTAAGGGGGTGTTTAACATTGTCAAACCTGTTGCAGAGGCTGTGGACCGTCGTCTTCTTCGTCCAGACCTCTACTCCTCAGACGAGGAGGACCAAGGTGAGTCAGAGTTAGGTGGTTACAGGCTTGTACTTGGGTCGTCTGATGTATTCTCATTGAGTGATTCTTAAACATGGGGATGGAGCCCATGTCCACCCAATAATATAATACATGTATTATTATTATTTTTTTTATCCCTTCACATGGCCCTTATGACACTCTGCATTGTTTTTGTGTGTGCGTGTGTGGGCATGTGTATATACGCTTGTGTGCGTGCATGCACACATACAAACATATGTATGTCTTGATCTTGTCACCTTGAGCTCAAGATTGGGGTTTTTTATTTATTCATTATTATTATTATTATTATTACTACTACTATCATTATTATTATCGTTATCATTATTACTATGATTTTTTTAGGGGGGGAGGGGGATTTATTCCAAAAAACAAATAGTAGTCATAGTAGTAATCGTAGTAGTCATTAGAGTCTGTGGTAGTAGTCTGACATGCTCTAAACCTGTTGCAGAGGCTGTGGACCGTCGGGACCGTCGGAGCTGTCGGGGCCGTTGGCGCCGTCGGGATCCTCTGGTTGAGACGCGTCCAGACCAAGGTGAGTCCAAGGTAGGTGGTTCCAGACTTGCACTTGACGAGGTTGAGGACATGGACTGGACTGACTACGGTCAACTGATGAAAAGCGCTGCGTGAGTCTCCCTGAAGAGGAAGAAGAGACGGAAGAGGCTCGTCTCCTCTCCTGCTCAAGCTGTGGAGCCAGAGGGTCGTGCCCCGACCCCCTCTCCTCAGCAGCGAGCACGCTGCCCTTCTCCTGCTCCTCCGCCGCGCCTCGCCTCCTCCTACCCAGGCTGATCCCCCGGCCCCTCCACCTCTGCTGGGACGTCCAGAGGCTTCAGGTCCTACTGGCACCACCACCGAGACTCTGAGTTGGACAAGGACTGTACTCAGCCACTGAGACTCAGAGCTTGGCTCACTGCGCCGGCATTTACCAACTTCAGCCGCGCCCACCACATTGATTTCTTTCTTGGTTGATTTAAAAAAAAAAAAAAAAAATCAGTAGATTGAAGTTAAGGAATGCTATGCAGGATTTCATTAAACGACAAACATTGATGATAAAAAACTAACCTTTTCTTGTTTAGTTTAGTGTTAATTACTATTCTGAATTCAATCTGAGTATTGCAGTTTTACAGAAATTCCTGCATAGTACGCCTTGTACTTTAACTTTTTAAAAACTTTTTAACATTTTTTCATTAACATTTTTTAAGTAATAAAAATGCAAGGATTATTATATAGGACTTCATAAAAACTTAAGAAACCTTGATGACAAAATATAAAGTTCTGTGATTGGCCTTTTTCTCATTGAGTGATTCTTAACCACAGGGACAGAGCCTATGGCCACATAATCATATAATACATGTATTATGTGATTGGGCCTCAGGTTATTTTGTACTGAAAAAGTGAGTTTTAATTGAAACACAAAATTGAAGTATTAAAGTTTGACAGAATGTCCTGCATAGTACACCTTGCATTTACTTTAAGTGTGTGCTTTTCTGGGCATAGGAGGGTTAGACAGTGTTTCTGTGTGACAGTTTGTTTCAAGTTTCCAGTTCAAAGTTTCAAGTTTCAAGTTTCAAGTTTCAAGTTTCAAGTTTCAAATTTCAAGTTTCAAGTTTTCAGTTTCCAGTTTCAAGTTTAAACTTTCAAGTTTCAAGTTTCAAGTTTCAAGTTTCAAGTTAAAAAAACAAACAAAAAAAAAAGCTTTAGTAGTATTCATATTGCATTACATATGTAATAGTGATTTTGAAGAGTCCAGAGTGTGACTGGCTTTGGGGTATTTTGACAATCTATTTACAGCTACAAGCTTTAGACCCCACCAGCTCAGTACTGACCTTTAACCTGCAGCTACCACATCTACTGCAGCTCCCTCCGTTCTGACGGACTGAGTTCTGCTTAAATATTATGCAGATAACTCATATCTAACACACCGTGATGAGTTAGAGTACAGAGGAAATGTCAACTCCTCACATAATAACAGTGGGTGAATAATATGTGGACCTGTGGCTTTGTTCACCGTTTTCTCCTGTTTATGTTGGATTCAAACTGTTCTGTCTGATGGTAATGTGCCATTTCAAATCCAGTAGGTATTTTACTCTCAGCCTTTGTGAACAGTCTCATACTGTAACAGTAACATATACTGACTTGTACTGTCAGTGTGAAAGTATCTGGAGATGTGGGTTTGTTCACTAACTCACCGGTCAGTGAGACACTCCCTGTTTCTCCTCTTTTTTATTGTTGATTGTTTTAGTTTTTTTTTTATTAGTTATTATAATTCTATACCTTTTGTAAACAGTCTGATTGGAGGCTCTTTTATATTTGCTCTTTATAATTGTATCTGGAGGTCTGGGTTTGTTCACTGACTCGTGGGTCGGTGGGACACTCCCTGTTTCTCCTCTTTTTGTTGTTTTGTTTGAGACATTATGTACATGTTTTTTGTTTCTTTTTGTAAATTAGATACTGAGTTTGTATTTATACTTAGGTTTAGGTGTTTTATTGTAAATTATCTGAACTTAAAAAGTATTTGACTGATAATAATAATCAAACAAACAGGTAAGAAAGAAGAAACAACAGGTAAGAAAATGATGATTCCATAGAAGCTGCGTTTGTGTACTTAATGTCTTAACACTGTCTCTCTTTCTGTTTTTACATGGCGACTGGTTTGGAGGGGCCAGCGATGGTCCTGTGATCTGATGAAGCTGATGAGAAAAAAATGTGTTTCCAGAAGATGAAGAGCAAGAGCTGATCACAAAAATTAGGTAAAAAAAAATTATTCCATAAAATCTTGTTATGAATGTTTACTCAGTGTCTTACCTCTGTCTCTCTTTCTGTTTTCATGTGATTTAATGAAGCTGACGAGAAAGTTTGTGTCTCCAGAAGATGAAGAGCAAGAACTGTTCACAAAGATTAGGTAAGAAAAAATAATATAATCCACAGAAGCTGCTTTTGAATCTTTACTCAGTGTCTTACCTCTGTCTCTCTTTCTGTTTTTCCATGTGATTTCATGAAGCTGAGGAGAAAAAAATGTTTCCAGAAGATGAAAAGCAAGAACTGTTCACAAAGATTAGGTAAGAAAAGAATAATTTCATAGAATCTGCTTTTAAAGTTTACTCAATGTCTTACCTCTGTCTCTTTCTGTCCTTACATGGCGACTGGTTTGGAGAGACCAGCAGTCGTCCTGTGATCTGATGAAGCTGAGGAGAGGAACCATGTCTCCAGAAGATGAAGAACAAGATGGAGCTAATCAGAAAAAACACCCTGAAAGAATATCCAGAAATCTGTCAATAAATAAAAGAAGGGTGATTGGAATTCTTATGTGTTTTTTTTTTAAAGGATTATACAAATGTAAATTTTGTACAGTTTACTTAAAAGGGCATTTTGTTACTTTTGTGCTTGTCTGTTGTAAATCTACACAGTACAGCTTCATTTATAATAACTAACATTATAAATTATGGCGTTTTTTAAAGTGCTCAGAAGTTGTGTGAAAAACATGCATGCATTCTTACTGTGAGCAGGGTCACCTCTCCACAGATGTGACTTGTAACTTGGCCTGACGATGTCGACTCTATGGAGATAGTTAGGTTTACTGCCACACTGGGAGCATTCTAATAACGTGTCTAAAGAAACAAGCAGGTGGCGTCCCCCTTTACCAGGAATTTGAATCTGATTTTCTTAATTGCTCTGACCACGGAGGACGCTGCATTAGTTTGAAACCATGAATATGAAAACTACTGGTTTAAAAATAAGTAGAGTAAAGATTGGAGACTGGTATAAATGTTATTTTTCCCAGATCTTAGGTTCACACAGCCTGTTTTTTCAGTCCCTGGTTTATGTCTTATACAACAGAGCGACATGAAACTGTTAAATGAATAAAGATCTGTACAGTGAGTTTGAGGATTAAAAATCTGTGCAGCTCTGACACTCAGGTTTATTTTACAGAACTTTCTTCTGGGCTGGTTTTGAGGAAACAAAAAAAGTTACATTGAATAAAGGAATGTGCAGTTATTCCCAGACAATAAGAAGAAGAATATGTTATTATCAATAAAAATTATTATTGCAATAATAATAATCATGTAATAATATTTGTTTCTGGTGTAAGAGTCAAAAACCAAGAGACTGAAACATCAAGTCAAAGTTTTATGAGCTCCACAAGTAAAGTGAACAATGAAGCAACGGACTCTCCAGAAACGACAGAAGAGAGAGTGAGATGTGACTGACAGATTTTATCAGGTCCCCCAAAGTGTGTGTGTGTGTGTGTATATGTGTGTGTGTGTGTGTATGTGTGTGTGTGTGTATATGTATGTGTGTGTGTGTGTGTGTGCGTGTGTATGTGTGTGTGTGTGTGTGTGTGTGTGTGTGCGTGTGTATGTGTGTGTGTGCGTGTGTGTGTGTATGTGTGTGTATGTATCTATGTGTGTATGTTTGTGTGTGTGTGTGTGTATATGTTTGTGTGTGTGTGTGTGTATATGTTTGTGTGTGTTCGTGTGTGTGTGTATGTATGTGTGTGTATGTGTGTGCGTGTGTGTGTATGTGTGTATATGTGTGTGTGTGTGTATGTGTGCGTGTGTGTGTATGTGTGTGCGTGTGTGTGTGTGTGTATGTATGTATGTGTGTGTGTGTATATGTGTGTGTGTATGTGTGTGTGCGTGTGTGTGTATGTGTGTGCGTGTGTGTGTGTATGTGTATGTATGTGTGTGTGTGTATGTGTGTGTGTATGTGTGTATGTGTATGTTTGTGTGTATGTGTGTGTGTATGTGTGCGTGTGTGTGTGTATTTGTTTATGTGTGTGTGTGTGTGTGTATGTATGTGTGTATGTTGTATGTATATGTGTGTGTGTGTGTATATTTGTTTGTGTGTGTATGTGTGTGTATGTGCATGTGTGTGTGTATGCGTGTGTGTGTATGTGTATGTTTGTGTGTATATGTGTGTGTATTTGTGTGTGTATGTGTGTGTGTGTGTGCGTGTGTGTGTATGTATGTGTGTATGTTTGTGTGTGTATATGTGTGTGTGTATATGTGTTTGTGTGTGTGTATGTGCATGTGTGTGTATGTGTGTGTATGTGTGTATAGGTGCGTGTGTGTGTGTGTATGTGAGTGTGTGTGTGTATGTGCATGTGCATGTGTGTGTGTGTGCGTGTGTATGTGTGTGTGTGTGTGTGTGTGCGTGTGTGTGTGTGTGTGTGTGTGTGTGTGTGTGTGTGTATGTGTGTGTGTGTGTGTGTGTGTGTGTGTGTGTATGTGTGTGTGTGTGTGTGTGTGTGTATGTGTGTGTGTGTGTGTGCGTTTGGTTGCACGTGTCATTTCCCTTCACATTAGTAAATCATGATATCAGTTTGATGTAGCGCTGCACTGTTAGAAAATCCCTCACAATAATAAAATAAGATGAACTGGCCAGACACAGGACAACAGCGCCCTCTACTGGTATTAAAGTGTTTCAGCCACGGATCAAATTAAACCTGCCCAAATACCGAATCGTTGAAGTGTAATATCCCACTTTATGTACAACTCATCAGTGTCTCTGGTTTATAGACTCTGAATGTGTGAATGTCATATGTTTTTAACAAGGTTTATTTTGTTAAAGTTATTTAGTAACTACAAGTGGGGAAAAAATCACCTCGAATCTTATATTTGCCTATTGATATTCAAAGAGAAATATTAATTCCTTACTTCATTCAGTCTAAACAGAAATAAAAGGCTGCGACAACGACACCTTGACTCTTCTTCTATTAAATAATAAATAATTTAAAATAACGTACGTCACGTACGTAACATACGCACAAAGACAGCGGTGGAGGTGCGGTCTGTGGTGTAGGACTGTCCCATTTCGACAAGATGGTGGCTACACTGAGAAGTACCATTCTTCTACTTTGTGACCCGCACTTCGACTGTACATCGAACTGTGCATTTGGTGAATTGGGACACGGCCTTTGTCACTTTGGTCCCTCTGCAGGTCATTCACTACGTCCCCGTGTGGTTCTGGGATGTTTGTTCACTGTTCTTGTGTCACTTTGACCCCACAGGGTGAGATCCTGTGTGGAGCCCCAGATCGAGGGAGATTATCTGTGTCTTTCTTCCATTTTCTAATAATTTCTCCACAGTTGACTTGTTCACACAAGCTGCTTATTGCAGACTGAGTCTTCAGCCTGGTGCAGTTATAGTTTTGTTTGTGGTTCCTTTGACGTGTCTTTGGTCTTGTCCATAGTGAGTTTGGAGTGTGACTGTTTGAGGTTGTGGACAGGTGTCTTTTATACTGAGAACGAGTTCAAACAGGAGCCATTAATACAGGGAACGAGAGAGGACAGAGGAGCCTCTAAAGAACAAGTTACAGGTCTGTGAGACACAAATCTGACTTGTTTGTGGGTGAACAAATACTTAATTTACCAAGGAATTTACCAATTAATTCCTAACAAATCCTACAATGTGATTTCCTGGATTAATCCTCCCTGTTCTGTCTCTCATAGTTAAAATGTATAAAGAAATTTACAGGCCTCTCGTCTTTTTCGTGGGAGAACTGGCACAATTGGTGGCTGGCAATTTCTTTTTTTTTTTGAACCCACTGTATAAATATTTAAATATATACAAACAAAATCTCTTTTCTTTGTTTCTATATTTGTATTATTATAATATCTGTATATATGTATGTTTGCATTCTTTACTGTGAAAACTATGAAAATAAAGTTTAAAATAAAAAACAAAGTGTTCACGATAACTTCTCATAATTTTTTTTTAACCATTTTTATTTTTGTTTCTTAAAACACAAATGATTTGCTGATCAAACAGTGCGACTGGTGTCACTGAGAAAAACACTTCAGAGATTTCAAGTCCCACAAAAACTCACAATAGAAAAAATAATAATCTGCTCATTATAAACTATAACAAAATCCAAACCAATTTATTTACACAACTGTATAACATCAACAAGTGACTTTGAACAGCCCCCAGTGAAGCACAGCACCATCTCTATAAACTCATGACATCTGCATCTGTTTAAATCTATGACACAAGTTTTACCTGTTTTGTTTCATAAAAATGTAAAAGACTCAAAGCAAAAGCAAAACTGGAAAACACTCATGACACAATCAAAATGTAATAATCTGATAATAAACTTTATACACACACACCTGCCCTGTTTTTTAAGAGACTTTTATACTTGTTTGTTTTGTTTTTTAGGCCCGAGCCCCCTACAGGGCGTAGGGCCTATTGCTTCCGCAACGATGAGTGCCTGGGCGAAGCCCAGGCACTCATCGTTGCTAACTTGCCCCGACTCCAGTATCCTAGCAACCCATGCCGTAGGCATGGGATATGCATATTTGTTCTTGCTAGCATGTCATCGTCAACATTGAGTCAATGGGCGAAGCCCATTGACTCAATGTTGACAAAGGCAGCGCAAAGCGCTCATGTCGCCCAAACACACTCCTGGCATCGAGCCCTATCCAAGCACCCATGCCGTAGGCATGGGCCATCTTTATTACTGCTAAAATGAATGGAAGTCAATGGGAGGTCAATGGGCGGACCCCGACGTCATGGCGAATGACGGGCGCGTCAGCGCCCGTCATTCGCCATTGACCCCACGGTGACGTGGGGAATGTCGAGAGCTTTCAAAAAAACGTATAATATGTCATTCTAATGTTATCGGATATATTGTTTTTGCTAAAAAATATTATTATTTTTTTTTTTTTTTTTTTTATTCTTGTTCTGCACTTTGAGCAGGAATTTGACCCCCTGAACATATTCAAAAACTCACAAATTTTGCCCAAAATTCAGGTCTGGCGAAAAATTTATTTTTTTATATGGTGCATCATTGGGCATAAAAAAATGGCGCGACAGCGCCACCTACAAAAGTCAAAATACATTGCGTCAATGGGAGACGCCCCGACGTCAACTTTGTCGTAGAACCACCAAATTCGGTACACACATTCTTCAAGTGATGCCAAACAGAAAATATATTGTGTGACCACGCCCTCTGACAAACCGGAAGTCGGCCATCTTGGATTGAAAATTCCTAAATGCCGAGTCAGCATTTTCGTTGACGTCGCATTTTCGTCAACTCCTCTGAAGGCGCTTCACCTGCAGGGCTGAAAATCACTGGACATCATCTAGACAAGTGGGGCATCAAAAGTTATCCAATTTACATTGATACGTATAACGGTTTTCCGTGCGGCGAAGCTGCAAAATTCCATTGGAATTTTTGCAATTTTCAAATGTCAAAATTTGCTCCCGTTTGCGCATACAAAGTCCGATTGAGCTCAAATTCGAATCAGTTGTAAAACTTTCTGGCCTAGACCTACTAATTATGAAAGAAAACAATTTGGTGCAATAGCGCCCCCTACAGAATAACAAATATATTTGCATGGAGGGCCCAAATGTTAGTTTTCCCAAATGTTACGAAATTTCACACAAAATTCCAGTGGGTCATCCCGATCAATAAAGTCAATCAGACCCATGTCGTTTCTTGCACCCGTGTTGCTATGGCGATGCGCCGAAGTTCCCATGTTATCCTAATGGGAACGCTCCGAAAATTTCCCATTCATGAGAAAAACATTAGTTTCATGGAATTAAGTGAAATTTGCCAGATGACTCATCATATCATCCCGATCCAAAAAGTCAATCACACCCATGCCATATTTTTCACTCTGTTTGCATGGCAATGCGTGAAATACACCATGTTATCCTAATGGGAAAATTTAAAAATTTTGGGACATTTCAAACTCTTATAACGGTTTCAGACCTTCAATGAAGAATGTGAGATTTGGCACGCTCATTCTTTACATCATCCCCATCAAAAAAGTCCAAGGTGCCAACTTTGTATTTTGCACGGTGTTGCCATGGCGATGCCTGGAAAAACCCATGTTGGTGCATTTTGTGCATCAGTGCTCCCAATGTCTTTTGCCTGTATTTGGTGACAAGTGCAGCCCAAAGCCACAATAAAACAGAGGCAAGAGGCGGGTCAGCGCCACCTACAGGGAGTGCCCGGTCGGCCGAGTGCGAAGCGCGGCCCGCGAGGGCCGTTCGATGCCGCTTGCGGCTTTAATTTTCTACTTGTTTTGTATTTTAAACATGGCGCCCATGAAAAAGAGCCCGAGACCTCTCACTGAGCACCTCTGTATTAATATAGATACATAAATAAAATAAGTTACTGCAGGTCGACTAGAACAAGGTGAAAAATCATCTTCAGTTTAGTTTCTGATGTTTGGTTAAGTCCCACAAACTGTAGAAAATGCATTTAGTTTGTTTGTCTTTTTAGTTCAGTGGGAGATTGTTCCTTTATTGTTTTACAGGAGAAAACTGTTTGTTTTGTATTTTATTTGATACACTGCCCCCTGGTGGAGGCAGGTGCAGGTGCAGAGTTATTCAGGGTTCTATAAACCAGTGGAATTAAAGGCCAGTCTTTGTATATTGTCAGAGTTAAACAGTCTGTATTTTTTGTAGGACAAGGCGGTGGTGGTGTTGTCGTGGTTTTCGGTCGAGGATTTTAAAGTTTTGTTTGTGAAGTGATTCCAGTGGTGTCAGGGACCAACATGTTCTACAGTAATAAAACATTTTATTATTCATAAAAAATATAATGACACTAAACCAGCTGTAAAATCTATGGATGAGGTAGTTCTACATGATGATTATTCACAATGAGGAAACAAATATTCAAACTCTTTTCAAACTATTTTCCTTTTATATAACTATCTAACTCTATAGTCCAGATTAAACCCTCCTAAACACATTGTCGTCTCATTCCACAGTTTGACACAATAATGTTGTGACCAAACAGAGGAATAAAGCGGCGTTCAGTGTCACTCAGTGGACTCAGCCTCAGGAGCTCCAGGCCTCAGTGTCTGTGTCTCTGGATCTGGAGAAGATCAAAATATGACACATTAAGAACATGATGAAACACTGACACACATGAAATGTGCACTTACCTGATGTTTCCCCAGCTGAAAACAAACAAACTACAATTATTCACAGATTTATCCAGAACACAGAAGAATGACAAGACAAATCATGTCCCATTTAAAAAGCAGATGAGCTGTTTTCTTGTTTTTCTAAGTCTCACTTGGTTTGGTGGATACAATCTGTGCTAAATATTTATCAGAGTTTTACATCAGTGACAGTTTGTGGAAGGAAAAGTACAAAATACAGGAAGTATCACTGAGATCCATAATTGAATCCCTCTTAATAACACTTTGTGTCAATTTAAACAATAATCTGACAGAATAAAGGTCTCTCCTTCATGTTTATTCGTCTAATCAGAAATATTGTGTCATTTAGACGAGTCACAATTATCAAATTACCTCCAAGTTTGTCACATCTGGAAGTAAAATTATAAACTTCAACAAAACTAAATTTAAGGTTTGAGTCAAACCTTAAATATAACGACATTAACTGTGTTTTTACTGAGATAAGCAGCCTAACCTGTCAGATGCACTTTAAGTTCATAGAGTTAGTTAAATAATCATTAAATAAAACAGAGTCATTTGTCTGAATGAAATACAACACTTTTTAGACATTTTAAAACACTCACAGTTTGTCGTCTGGGGAACAGGATTTAGATTTTGTCTCATCTGAGCATCTTGTGGACGATTGTTTTTAGCTGGAAAAAGAACATTGAAACAATTAAAACTTAAACTATTATTACTATTAATAATGATAAAAATGTGTCACATGTGTCACATATATGTACACACATGTTACACATCTGTCAGGTTCACAGGAAAGAAGTAATTTGTGTTTTTCACTTCAAAAGGACGAGTCTGAAAAGAACATTCAAGTCAGGAAAGTCAAACAGACACAAGGAAACTGCAGATGATTTATTTTCATCTAAAGATGTGGAAGTATCACAGAAACATGATGCACAGAACACCTCCTGTTTAAAGAGAGATACTGACTCTTCCTCCTACTGGGTTATTAAAGACGGAGTATTTTACTTCTGTGGGGAATTTAAGAGGGGTATTTATGGGGTATCACCTGTAACATAAAACATATTTAGATCACCATGTTTTCTTTTACTGGTTTGAAAATGCAATTTTCGCCCAAAACAATGTGACATGGTTTATAAGTTTCACTTTTTGAAGTTTGAAGTTTTTGAAGTTGTCATTCTTTGCTCTCTGTGCTAAGTCACTCCCCCTTCCGAGCTCTAACACAATCAGCTGCATCTCACTAATGAAACTACTGCACATACATCAGGTTTGTCAAGTTGCTGTGGACAGTTTTGTATCATGTTTTTGTATATTTATGAAGAATTGTAGTGTGGCTTGTGGGCGGAGCCTTGTGTACAGGCTTGTACTGGTAACTGTAAGGAGGATTTGAATTGGGTCCAGGAGAGATCACTAGATTACTTAGACATGCATGGATGAAATCTAAAACCTTTTGAAGTGATGAGTGACCATTATAAAATGTGTTGCTTGATAGCCACCCTTTAACATTTTATATATATATATATATATATATATATATATATATATATATATATATATATATATATATATATATATATATATATATATATATATATATATATATATATATATATATATATATATATATATATATATATATATATATATTATTATATATATATATATTTATTTATTTATTTATGTATTTATTTATTTCTGACATAATGTGCACAGTCCTGTCTCACCTCTCTGTCGTCTGATCACAAACAGAGTCACAGCAGCAGCGACGATGACGACTCCCACAACGACCACAGCAGAGAGGATGGAGGTCGGGGGAGTTTTGGCTGAAAAAAAAAAAAAAAAAAATTCCGCAAAATCTTGAGTAGTTTGAATATCAGTTGCTTCATTGGTGCAAACAGCTCCACAGATTTTCCCTGCTCCTTCACACTGTCACACCACAGTCTGGGTTTGGGCTTTGACTCTGATCCTTCACTAAACTGGACATCTGTCATTTTGGGCTGAAGTCTGTGATCTGGAAACATTTATTACATGAGTTTAAATTATTAAATCAAACTATAACTAATACAGACTAAGAGCATTTAACAATGCCTGACCATGACGTCACTGGTATGGTGCAGCTGGAGCCCCACCCTGGAGCCAGGTCTGGGGTTGGGCCTCGAATGCGAGCGCCTGGTGGCCAGGCCTTTGCCCACAGGTTCTGGCTGAGCTCAGCCCAAATGGACAACTTGGGTTTGCCCTTCTGTGGGCTCACCACCTGCAGAGGGTTTCATAGAGCTCGTGTGCGCAGAAGACTGGGCAGCAGTGGTGACATGGACATGGACATGGTCACCTCGTTGGGGGAAAGGAGCCTGAGCTTCTGCAGGAGGCTGAGAGGTACCGGCTAGATATAGTCAGGCTCACCTCTACACATGGCCTGGGCTCTGGCACCCAAATCCTCGAGAGGAGTTGGACCCTCCACTTTTCTGGTGTTGCATGGGGAGAGGCGGCTGAGCTGTCGGGCAATAGGCCCACACCAGCTCGTGTGTGTGAACGTGTTGGAGTTCACCCCAGTGAACAAGAGTGATTCGTCCTTGCACCTTCGGGTCGGGGACAAGTCTTTCATTATTGTGTCGGCCTATGGCCCAAACAGCAGTGCAGACTATCTGGCCTTCTTGGAGTCTCTGAGAGAGGTACTGGATTGTGCACCAATCAGACACTCCATTGTTCTACTAGAGGACTTCAACACCCACGTGGCCAACAACAGTGACACCTGGAGAGGGGTGATCAGGAAAAATGGCCTCCCTGATCTGAATCCGAGCGGTGTTGTGTTACTGGACCTCTGTGCTAGTCACAGTTTGTCCATGTCAAACACCATGTTCAAGTAGGATGTCCATCAGGGTGTCCATCAGGGCACATGGCACCAGGACACCCTAGGCCGAAGGTCGATGATCTACTTTGCTGTTGTGTCATTTGATCTCCAGCCGCGTGTCTTAGACATTTGGGTGAAGAGAGAGGTAGAGCTGTCAATTGATCACCACATGTTGGTGAGTTGGATCTGCTGGTGGAGGAGGAAGCCGGACAGACCTGGCAGGCCCAAGCGTACTGTGAGGGTCTGTTGGGACGGTCTGGGAGAGCTCTCTGTCAGAGGAGATTTCAACTCACACCTCCGTGAGAGCTTCTCCCAGGTCCCGGAGGAGGTTAGAGGCACTGAGTCCGAGTGGACCATTTTCTCCACCTCCATTGTCAGTGTGGCTCCCAACCCCTATGGTGGACGCCAGAAGTAAGGGATGCCGTCAGGCTGAAGAAGGAGTACTATTAAGCTCTGTTGGCTTGGTTGACTCCTGAGGCAGCTGACAGGTACTGACAGGCCAAGTGTGCTGCAGCGTGTGCAATCACAGAGGCAGAAACTTGGGGTTGGGAGGAGTTCGGGGAGGGCATGGAGGAGGACTATCATTCGGCCTCAAAGAAATTCTCTCAAACTGTCCGATGCCTCAGGAGGGGGAAACAGTGCTTCACCAACACTGTTTACAGTTGGGGTGGAGAGCTGCTGACCTCTACTGATGATGTTGTCGGACGGTGGATGGGATACTTTGAGGATCTCCTCAATCCCACTGTCATGTCTTCCAAGGAGGAAACAGAGACTGAGGACTTGGCGGTGGGCTCATCCATCACCTTGGCTTAACTCACTGAGGTGGTTGGCAAGCTCCTTGGTGGCAAGGCTCCGGGAGTGGATGAGATACATCCTGAGTATCTTAAGTCTCTGACTGTTGTGGGGCTGTCTTGAGTGACATGTCTTTGCAACATCGCATAGTGGTTGGGGACAGTACCTCTGGACTGGCCGACTGGGGTGGTAGTTGTTTAACCGAGGTGTTTAAGAAGGGCTGGAGGGTGAGTTCCAACTACAGAAGAATCACACTCAGCCTTCCCAGTAAGTTCTATTCCAGGAACTAGAGAGGAGAATCCAACCGGTAGTCAAACCTCGGATTCAGGTGGAGCAGTGTCATTTTCATTGTTCTTATTGTTATTATTCACTTTTATCTCTGTT
Organism: Periophthalmus modestus; assembly: GCA_019594935.1. Classification (NCBI taxonomy): domain Eukaryota; kingdom Metazoa; phylum Chordata; class Actinopteri; order Gobiiformes; family Gobiidae; genus Periophthalmus; species Periophthalmus modestus. The sequence goes on along the minus strand of JAIEZT010000012.1, from coordinate 31,838,731 downwards.
GTATCAGTGCTGTGTTAATAATACAGCATTAAACAAATGAATCAAAGGGAGGAGTATTTAAATCCAATGTCTGTGTATAACTCTGTCGTCCATGTAGGTTCCATCCCTAAAGAAAGAGTAGACGCGCTCATGCTCTTTTGCTATTTAAATGTCACTTGTCCCTGGCTCTCACAAACACACCACTTCAGATGGAGAACTGAAAGAAAACATTGTTTGTGGACTGAACAATTCTGCCCACAACCACATTTCAAATAGATCTGCTAAACCTTGCAGTACCTGGAGGACTAAAAAAGAGAGAGAGGGAAGAGCTGCGGGTTCTGGAGGTGTAAAGGGGAGAGTGAAGAGGATCTAATAAACTACAAACTGCGAACTTGTGTATTAGCTCAGCTCTCATCAGCGCCCCCTCTCACCGTTGGTCCTGATCTTGCTCCGGTCCAGTCTGGTCACATACTTATTGTTGTCCCCAGGCAGCTGGAACACACAGTGGTACCTGTCCCAGTCCTCAGGGGGGACAGAGGACAGGTCCAGGGACACACTGGTCTGGAAGGTCCCGTCTTCGTTGGGCAGGATCTCTCCAGGGTCCACGTCCTCCAGCAGCTCGACTCCGTCTTTGGTCCAGAACAGCCTGGATGTGTCGGGGTAGAAGCCTGTGGCGTGACACGTGACCGGGGAAGAGGAGGACTTCTGCAGCAGGGACACCAGGGGGAGCTCTGCACAACAAATACTATAAATATAAACAAACTTAAAATGGGTTATTTCTTCTTCTATTGTGTTTTTAAATAAACCAACATTTTAAAATAATTTTTACACTTTTAACAAATTTTTTGACAAGCGTCTTGGAAATGGCTCACACCTGAGCAGAGGTGGAGTGAGAGTGCTGACGGAGAACCTCCTCCACGCCCGGAGGCACCGGCCTGGACAGGGTCCTGGGCCAGTGAGAGAAAAGAGGAATAAGAGAAGTATTCCTGCTGCGCCAGCCGGAGACCGAACCAATGTGTCAGCACCACCAGCAGCTCCACAACGACCACAACCACCTCCCCCACCGAAGGAGTCACCATCAGCAGCACAACCATCACCCCCAGTGAAGGAGTCATTACCAGTTCCACAACCACCTCCCCCAGCGACGGATGCAGCAGCACCACCACCTCCCCCAGAGAACAACACTCAGCAGCACCACCACCTCCCCCAGAGAGTAAGTCAGCAGCACCACCACCCTCCCCCAGAGAGCAAGTCAGCAGCACCACCTCCCCAGAGAGAGCAAGTCAGCAGCACCACCACCTCCCCCAGAGAACAAGTCAGCAGCACCACCACCTCCCCCAGAGAGCAAATCAGCAGCACCACCACCTCCCCCAAAGAGTCCCCCAGAGAGCAAGTCAGCAGCACCACCACCCTCCATGGAGCAGTCAGCAGCACCACCACCTCCCCCAGAGAACAACTCAGCAGCACCACCACCTCCCCCAGAGAACAAGTCAGCAGCACCACCACCTCCCCCAGAGAGCAAGTCAGCAGCAGCACCACCACCTCCCCCAAGAGTCCCCCCAGAGAGCAAGTCAGCAGCACCACCACCTCCTCCATAGAGCAGTCAGCACCACCACCTCCCCCCAGAGAAAAGGTCAGCAGCAGCACCACCCTCCCAAGTGAAAGATCCATCTCCTGCATCACCTCCCTCAGGGCCCTCGTCACAGGCCTTGAACCTGTCTGTGACAGCCCCAACAGAGGTTTCAGTCCCAGCAGCACCTCCACCACCTCCCCTGCCACAGACCAGCCCTGGGTCCCCTTTGCTACATCTAGTCCCTAGGACTCTTCACTCTCCTTTTCCTCCTCACCTTCACCATTGCCCTTCCCAACCATCTAGAAAGCCTCATCAGATCAAGAAGTAGGATGGCTCCCCTCACTCCTAATATAGTGCGATCCAGAGTTCTGGCATAAACTATGCTGAACTCTTCCCTGTACCCACCTATCCCCCCTCGTCTTTACCCAGTCCCTCACCCAAACTCCCCCCTGCTCACCCTTCCCTGACCTCCCCCAGAGCTGTTATCACAGAGGTCGGACACACAGGGCGTCTGCTGTCCCAGGACTTACAGTCGTGATAAAGATAATATCAGGCTGAGGCCTGTGATGGAGCTGTATCTACAGTCACACCACGTAGACTGATTAACAGAAGGACAGACTGTCCAATCAGAGACATTTAGTTCTCACTCCCTGTAAGAAGATAACATCCAGCCCTACTGAAACTAATCTGAAACTTGCTGTGCTCAATGTCAGATCTTTATGTAACAAGTTATTTTTAATTAATGATTTTATTTCTTCTTTTAATCTTTATTTTATGTTTTTTCACTGAAACATGGCTCGACAAAAACATAGGTAATGCAAATCTAGTGGAATCAGCTCCACCAAACTTTCAAATTTGAAATCTGAAACACGAGTAAACAAAAAGGGTGGAGGTGTGTGCATTTTTTAGAGATAATTTAATTACTCACAGATTGTCATTGGGGGGGTTTTCATCTTTTCAGTATGTTTCCTTTAAAATGGAGCTAAAACAATTCCCCTCCATACTCTACCTTGTCCTATACAAACCTCCCCAGCTCTGTCTGAGTTTTATTGATGATTTTACTGAGATGTTTTCAGTCGTCTGCACAGACTTTGATGGTTTAGTCATTACAGGTGATTTTAATGAACATGTGGATAATGTGTTTGACAGAAACGCTAAAGAGCTCAGTTCTGTCCTTGAAACCTTTGGTCTGACTCATGTCAGGAGCCCACCCACAACAGAGACACACTCTGGACCTGCTCATCACAAAAGAACTAAATATTTCAAATGTCAGTGTGGTGGATGTTGCTCTGATCATTTCTGTGTCTTTTTTGACCTGTCTGTTATTCCCAAACCAGCGGCTGGTCCTGCAGTTGTTCGGAGGAGACACATAAATGATAAAACAGGTGAACTGTTCATGGAAATGATTCACTTTGAAAATGCCTCATGTTCTAATGATGATGATTTGTTGAACTCTGTGACGTCGAGTGTTTTGAATGTTCTGGACACCATTGCCCTGATGAAGGTTAAAATGGTTAAAGATCAGCAGAAAGCACCATGGAGAAATGATGACTCAGGGCACAGAAAAGGGAGGAGGGCCGAGCGGGAATGGAGCAAGTCAAAGCTCCAGGTTCATTATGAGATTTACAGAGAAAAGATGCACATGTACAACCACACTTTATGTAGAACAAGGGAGAGGGATTTTTCTGATATTATTGGAAGTTGCAGTAACAACTCTCATGTCCTGTTTGCAACAGTAAACAGATTAACAAACCCTCCAGCTCCGCTGCCGCTAGAATTAATCTCCACATCTAAGTGCAATGAGTTTGCAGTGTTCTTTAAAAGGTTCAAGGCATTAAAAATGATCAATTCCACAAAGCAAATAACATCCCTGCAGCCACCTGGACACTTAGAGCTGACTCACTTTGCACCTGTAACTGACAAAACTGTCCAAGAGATCGTCACCAGTCTGAGTTCATCTACATGCTGCCTCCATGTGTTATCCACTAAATTTCTGAAGTCTGTGCTCAACAGTTTGCTGTCACCACTCGCTTGTATAGTTAATATGTCACTTCAATCTGGAACATTCCCAAGAGCTTTGAAAACTGTGGTTATCAAGTCTCTCCTAAAGAAGAGCAGTCTTGATGTCACAATATTGAACAATTACTGACCAAACTCAAATCTGCTATTTTTAAACAAAGTCCCCGAAAAAGTTGTTTACCAACAGCTTATTAACTTCCTCCCAATGAACAACTCCTTCAATATTTTCCAGTCGGGTTTTAGACCCACCACAGCACTGAGACTGCTCTTATCAAGGTGACAAATGACATCCGCCTGAACACTGATGCAGGCAAAGTCTCAGTCTTGATCCTGTTAGATCTGAGTCTCCTTTAACACTGGTTCATGGGATCCTCTTACAGAGACTAGAGGACTGGGAGGGCATCTGTGGTACTGCACTAAATGGTTCAAGTCCTATCCAGAAAACAGGGAGTTCTTTGTTGAAATTGGAAAATGTGCTTCAGATAAAAATTTTCCCAGACCTGTGGGGTTCCCCAGTCAATCTTGGGACCCCTGTTGTTCAATCTCTACATTCTGCCGTTAGGTCAGTTAATACGCAGCAACATGTGTCCTACCACAACTCTGCAGATGACTCTCAGATCTATGTCTCACTGCAGCAGGTGAATATGGACCAGTGGTTTCACTCTGACACTGTATCCAACAGATCAGTGAGTGGATGAAAACAACTTTCTTCAGCTAAACTCAGACAAGACTGAAGTCATAGTCTTTGTCCCACAGAAACATAGAGAAAGTGTCAGAGTCACCTCCAGTCTCTCTCTCTCTAAAACCTTCAAATCGGGCTAGAAATCTAGAGGTAATAATGGACTCAGACTTGAAGTTTAACAGCCACATCAAATCAATAACATCTGCAGCTTTTTACCATCTAAAAAACATTGCAAAGATCAAAGGTATAACATCAAAACCAGACTTAAAGAGACTTAACCTGCATTTGTCTCGAGTAGTTAAGACCAAAGTAACGGCCTGTTCACTGGCCTCTCGAAACGAGCCTTAAGACAGAACAGTACATCCAGAACACTGCTGCTCGGGTCCTGACCAGAACCAGGAAGTACTTCACACATAAGTCCTGTGCTCAGGTCTCTGGCTCCTGTAGCTCAGAGACTTTAAAGCAGCTCTGTGTGAACCAGTCTCTCCATGGCCCAGGACCAAAGTACATCTCTGACATGTTTGTGCCACATGAACCATCTCACACTCTGAGGACTTCAGGGACCGGCCTCATGCTGGTCCCAGAGTCAGGACTAAACATGGAGAATCAGTGTTTCAGTTTTATGCAGCTAAAACCTGGAACAGTCCTGAAGATGTGAGACAGACTCGACTTTGACAATGTTTAAATCAAAGGTCCAAACAGTTCTGTTTATCTGTGCATGTGACTGAAAGGTTTTTATTCTACACTCTTCTGTTTTAATGGTAATTTTATGATGATTATTTGTGATTATTTATGTTTTTATTTGTGTGATTTTAATGTCTTTCTTATTCTGTAAAGCACTTTGAATCATCTTGTGTACAAATTGTGCTGTACAAATAAACTTGCCGTGCCACACTAAGCGTGCATCCTGCTCATGAAATTACTGCCCATCACAACATCAGGTTTGTCAAGTTTCTGTGAATCATATCTTTGTGTATTTATGGAGACTTGTCGTGTCAGAGCATGTCTGACATACAGGGTTCTACTTATCTCTTTTACTTTTAGCCTGTCATCTCAGCAGCCCAGGTACACACAGCCCTGCAAAGCTCCAGGTCCAGACAGTATTCCTGGGAGGGCCCTCAGAGCGTGTGCTGGTTGATGTCCTCACCTCCATTTTTAACTTCTCCCTCAGCAAATGCACTGTCTCCACCTGCTACAAAACCACCACCATTGTCCCCATCCCCAAGAAAACCCTCCATCCTGCCTGAATGACTACAGGCTAAAAGCACTCACTTCACTCATCATAAAGTGCTTTGAGAGAGTAGTACTGCCCCACATTCAGAGCAGCATACCAGGCCTACAGCCCCAACAGGTCCACTTCTGACACCATTGCCGCCTCCCTGCATGTCTCCCTCTCCCAGCTGCTCACCAGAGTTGTGAGGGCCCTTTATTACTGCTTGCAGTTCTAATTTTACATGTATGTGTCTTCTCACCTGTCCTCTTCAGAGTTTTCTCTCCATAGCGCACAAAGTTCTTCAGCCCCACAGTGCAGACTTTGTGGATGTAGTGTTTGTAACGCTGAATTTGTCCACTTCTCTCCCATCTCAGTTTAGTGAAAACCGCCTCAGATTTAGCAGCGACCCAGGACTCTGTGCTCGGGTCCAGGGAAATAAAGTCCTCTCCATCAAAGGCGCACTGAACGTACCCAGTGATGTCATCGGTCTCATCGTCCCAGTCACAGCCGAACATCCACTGCCAAATGTGAGAACCTAGAACAAACATCAGGACCTGAGTCTGTTTATGCTTAATGCTGTTGGAGGATTTAAAGAGTCTCATTTAACAAAAACTGCAGCTCATGTTTATTGTGTTTATGTAATTAAATTTTTAAGCTCAGAAAATCAATGTGACAGTGTTTACTGTTGATGTAGTGGGGTTGTCACCTTTCCCTGCTCAAAAGCACCCCGGTGAGCTCCACCCCTGACCCCGCCCTCATAGTTAGGGACTATTTAAATGCACCTGTGGCCAATATGGCACTCTCTTTTCTGCTTGTCTGCTGCTGGACCAGGACCTGGCGTTTTAGGAGTCCTGCTCGGCAAGTGTTGGTCTGGGGGAGTCCAACCCAAGGCAGATCCTTACCAGGGCTGGTTACAGGTGGTAAGTTGAAGGCGAGGGAGCTGAATAGGGCAGAGGTGGGCCTTTTTAACAGATTTTGTTTGTTTCAGGTGGCTAAACCTGCTGCTGTTTTGCACTTTTGTCCTGTTTTGCACTTTTGTCCTGTTTTGCACTTTTGTCCTGTTTTGCACTTTTGTCCCGTTTGGTGCTGTTTTGTACCCGTTTTGTACTTTGTTTTTGTACATTGTTTTGTTTTGCATTTGGTTTTGCTGCGTTCCTTTTTGTTTTTTTCATATTGTCGGGTACTTTTATTAGCAGGTTTAGTAAATGGGTCAAATTTTAATACATTTTGTTTTCTTTCAGCGATGCTGGGTGCCTCCTGGTGGTTGGGCTATAGGCACGTTGGTGAGGTTCCCCACCTTTGCATGTGATTTAGTGACTGGGATCACAATTTTAGTTTTGTGCACGTTTCATGTTGCTGTGCCGTTTGCTGTGTCCACTGAGGTGAGTATGTGGTAGCACCCCTGGGCACACCCCTGGGCACACCCCTGATAGTCTGCCCACCACTGGTGGCCCCAGCTAGCTTATTTTTGTTTCTGGTAATTTTAAACCCCTTTTACTTCTAGGCCTATTTTAATTAGAAATTCAATTTTTAGCTTTTCTTTTGTAATAAAATTTGTCCAGCTTTTAAATTTAAAAATGTTATAATAAATATATCTACCCAAATTTAGTTGGTCTTAGTTAATTTCATTTTAGCCATTTGAATTTTTTAAACTTTATTAAATAAATACGATTTTAATCATTCATCACGTCTCTTGTCTCTTAATTCAGGATCTTATTTGTGTGTCTTTTTAACTAAATTTGATTGTGACCCTCGGGAGGGGCCTTAAAGCCCACACTCCCCCCCCCCTCTATGCCACATTGATTTGAAAATCATCAGCATTTTAAGCCCTGGCGAAAGATTTGCCAAAGCTTGTCCTTTTATTACTTTACAGAAAACCATTATCTCTGTTTATTGTGTGAAAGTGTCAAACCTTCAGTCTGGTTGAGGAGTTGTTTTATATTCTCTATGTTGCCTTTGCTCTTCTGCAGATAATTCACACAGAGCTGTGTGGTCCAGATCCAGAACAATGGGTCGTCCTCTGTCACTCTCTTCATCCACTCCTGTTTGGGCTGGTTTCTCCTGGTCTCACTGTCGCAGCGCAATATTTCCAGATCATTCAACACAGCAACTACAACATACTCTAGGAAGTTTGGCACTTGAGACGAAGATGTTTCAACTATTCTCAGAGTGTGGATCACTGTGGGGAGAAGAATAGATCAATGAAAAATGATTGTATTTTATGAATATTTCAGTAAAAACAACAAACAAATAAATAAAAGAAAAACAAATAAATCAAACTAAAAGAAGCTGTTCTCAAACAAGACGAGCAGTGATGCAGGAACATAATGTCCAAGGTAAAGCTGAGGCAGGTCTGTGTAAATCAGACTTCTCTCACTGTCTGTCAGAGGGATGTGATGAGTCTAATCTGTTCTGAGTTCATGTGTCAACTCTATATTCTGTGATTCAGATATTTGCCTGATGGAGGGTGAGGGTTTTACTGCTTTAATGTTCCGTGTTTTATATAGCTATTTTTAAATTCATCCATCCATTTTCCGCCACTTATCCGGGGCCGGTTGCGGGGGCAGTAGTCTAAGCAGTGACTTCCAGACTTCTCTCACCCCGGACACATTTCTAAGGCGTTCCCAGGCCAGCCAGGAGACATAGTCCCTCCAATGAGTCCTGGGTTTTTCCCTGGGGCCTCCTCCAAGTGGGACATGCCTGGAACACCTCCCTAGGGAGGCATCCAGGAGGCATCTAGAACAGACGCCCGAGCCACCTTAGCTGCTCCTTTAGATGTGGAGAAGCGGTGGGTCTACTCATGTGACCGAGTTCCTCACCCTATCTCTAAGGGAGCTCCCAGCCACCATGCATAGGAAACTCATTTCGGCTTCTTGTATCCACGATCATGTCGTTTCGGTCATTACCCAAAGCTCATGACCATAGATGACGGTACGTACCTAGATTGACCGGTAAATCTAGAGCTTTACCTTTCGACTCAGCTCCTTCTTTACCACAACGATCCGCCTTTCAATCTCATGCTCCCTCGTTCCCTCACTCGTGAACCACACCCGAGATACTTAAACTCCTCCATCTGAGGTATGGACTCATCACGTACCCGAAGAGGCAAGCTACCTTTTTACAGTCGAGAACCATGGAGTCGGATCTGGAAGAGCTGATTCTCATCCCAGCCGCCTCACAGTGCCTCAGTGCCTGCTGCAAGTCCTGTCTCAACTTGCAGCAGCCACTGGGGCTGAACTGGACCCCCTCCAGCCCCTGACTGCACCAAGAAATTCTGCCCAAAACACAATGAACAGAACTGGTGACAAAGGGCAGCCCTGGTGGAGTCCAACATGCATTAGGAACAGGTCTGACTTACTGCCGGCAATGTGAGCACAGCTCCTGCTCCGGCCATACAGAGACCGTCCTTAGCAAAGGGCCCCAGACCCCATGCTCCTGGAGCACCCCCCAAAGGGCAACTTGTGGTGCCCTTTGGGGGGACATGTTATAACATTGATCCATCATGGGCAAACTACCACGAACCTTTGAGGACCCGATGGAGAGTATAGAGCTGGTCCAGTGTTCCACAACCGGGACGACTATCAGTCGGATTCTCCTCTCCAACACCCTGGAATAGACATTACCAGGAAGGCTGAAGAGTGATTGCCCTGTAATTGGAACACATCCTTCAGTCCCCCTTCTTAAACAGAGGGACCGCAATCCCAGAGGTACTGTCCCCGACCACCACGCGATGTTGCAGAGACATGTCAACCAAGACAGCCCCACAACATCCAGAGACTTAGATATACTTGGGTCGGATCTTGTCCACTCCTGGAGCCTTGCCACGAGGAGCTTGCCAACCACCTCAGTGACTGCAGCCAGGGTGATGGACAAGTCCGTCCCTGGGTCCCTAGTCTCTGCTTCCTCCTCTGAAGACGTGACGCGGGATTGAGGAGATCCTCAAAGTATTCCTTACATCGTCCAACAACATTCCCAGTCAAGGTCAGCAGCTCTTCTGAATTCCTCCCAACCCCAAGTTTTTGCCTCTGCGACCGCACGAGCCCCGACATGCTTGGCCCATCAGTACTCATCAGCTGCCTCAGAAGTCCCACAAGCCAACAAGGCTCACTAATTCCTTATTCAGCCTAACAGCATTTCCTACGCCCTTCCAGGTGTCAATGTCGTTGGCCCATATGGGTGCTGAAGTCCCCCAGCACTGTCTAGTGTCCCTCCCAGGGACTCCAGGCAGGCCAGGTACTCTGCCCCACTGCTTGGCCCTTAGGCCGACACAACAATTATAGACCTGTCACCGACCCGAAGGCCCGAGTGAACTCCAACATGTGGCGGCTGAGCTGTGGGGCAATAAGCCCACACCATCTTAACAACTTCCTCATTGGCAATTCCAGAGTAATGGAGAGTCCAGCCCCTCTCAAGGAGTTGGGTTCAAGAGCCCAGGCTCTTTATGGAGGTGAGGCCGACTATATCTAGTCAGTAACGCTCAACCTCTCACACAAGCTCAGGCTCCTTCCCCTCAGCGAGGTGACATTTCATGTCCCCAGAGCCAGTCTCCATTTCCCGAGATCCGGTCGTGTCGGTCTTCGACTGCGACCCAGATCCGTTCATGTTAAAGAGCCGAAAAGACCGGTTCTCTTTGTATTTTTTTTTTATATGACAGAAGCCAAAGTGAAAACTCATTTCACAACAAACAAATCACAGAGAGAAACAACCAAGGCTCAGATGTGTTTAAAATGTTTCAAATGGAGAGTGGTAATGTTTTTACCCTTTGGAATTATGAATAATCTAATCAAAAAGTTACAATAAATTAATAATAATTAAAAAACTGTTATTATGATGCCATATATGCCTTTTCTGCACTAAACTCTCACTTGTGTCGCCTGCTCTGCTTCTGTGATGATCCTCGTGTTGGTTCAGTGTTAGTATAAAAATGCATCAAATTAGAAAGAAAAGAAAGAAAGATTTATTTTTTTTTCACGATATCTGGTTCCAGCCTTTTACATCAAAGATAAAGTCAAAGCAAAATTCTAAAATACATTTTCTCTAAATTCAGTAAATATATGTAAAGATCAATACAAATAAATTCATTATTTTCTTTTTCATTAAATCATGTTTAAAATAAGAAGCAGAATAAACTTCCATCATGTGTGATTAAATAAAGTCTCAGATCTGAAGCAGAGAAAGTGTAAAAAGTTTGTAATAAATGTGTTGTATAAGCTATAAGACGGGACTAAACCAGATCTCATTCTGCTCGTTTACTGCTGTAACTGCTCCATATAGAAAGTCTTCTTGTTGTGGTTTATAACTTAAAGCTGAAACATTGTGAATCCAGATGAAGTTTTCTCTCTTCTGTAAAACTGATCACACAGTTAAAGTGAGAGAAAGGACAGAGAAAGATCAAAACAACTGTGACTCCACGAGTCAGAACAGGAGGAGGGTTAAGTTAACCTGAACACCACACAAGATCCATCTTAAATGAACTCAGCACATAAAGAGTACTCACTCGATGTGCTGTATTTTATTAGGATTCCCAACAGAATTAGTGCCACAAAAGTCTTCATGATGAACACGAGCAGAAACAGAAGTGAAGTTTACAATCTCTCTGGACGTGCGTCTGTTCAGGAAGAGCCACACTGAGCAGTTTGTGTAAAAAAAGGGGGGCTCTGTGTCATTTTACATGTTCAACCAATCAGAAACCAGTGTCTGCTGCAGTGTTGTGGGTAGAGCTGAGTGTCACAGGACTGAAGTGAAAGTGAAAGTAAACTAAAGACTTAACGGTTTAAAAATACAACACAGACACTGTGTAAATGACGTTTTCCATCAGTGAAACATAAATGTTGAGGAGTATTTTCTTATTTCCTTCTTAAAACTCCTGATATTTACAAAGATCATTTGTGAAAGTTAATCTGCTCGTCTTTCATTGACTCATCTCTGTTTCTTTGATTTTTTGAAGACGTGTGAAGTGACTGTTTTTGTGATTTTTTGGCTCTACACAAAATGAAATCCTCACAGCGTTAGGCCACATACAAATATCACATTCAAAATAAAAGTGTGTAGTAAGGAGACTATATACACCACATTCAGTTTCACTTTTATAAAGTGTTTCTTCAGTCTCATTTTAGCCTGATTCAAACACGTCTCAGTGGTGTCTTCTCTTAAACTTAGAGCCTTTCCTTTTCCAGAGCCTCGCACCTGTAGAGATGTTGAAGATTCTGGCTCAGATCTGAAATGTGTCTCTGGGTTTAACTAGAGGCAAATGAAGCACATTTTCCTACAGGATCAGTGTATTTGACATGAACAGTAATAATAAAGTCATAAAAAAGTAGTTTGTGTGAACATCACAGAGGAAACGACTCAGGGATCGTGGTCAGGACCAAGCTTGACCCATCCTCATCTGATCTAAGAATCCTGTTCATACATAAGGAATTCATGAATACTTAATAAGGCAGTAATAAGTGAATGTGTCAGATGCCCTCCCTGTGTCTCCATTCTGTGTAAAAGCTGCTAACCCTGTAGTTTAGACCTGTACAAACATGTCCTGCCTGTGATTCTTGATGAGTTTAAAGTTCAGATTTGCGTCTCTCTCAGATGTGGCGTGTTATTTAAACCACACACACTTATACCACACTCCTCTGGTTTAAACTATCATTAAAAAACATCAAACTCAAAGTCCATTATCATTTTTCCACTCTTTAAAATGATAACAGAGAGAAGCTCCCTTTTTACGGTTTATTGTGGTGCAATGAAGTCATAAGATGAAGAGCCCTGGTGAAAACAATAATACAAAAACATCATAGTGTGGATACAGTTTGGATTATTTTTTTGATTTAATTTTACGGAGTATAAAACAACAATAGTAAAACGTACAGCAGTAACAGAGATCACTGTCCCAACAGCAGCTCAGACGTAAGTCTGGTGGCTGCGTCTCCACAGTCGTACTGTGATTCATGATGCATGTTTAAGTTTGCCGCGCTCTAGGACTGGGGTCACGTGCTTCCGGGTAATGACATACATATTTACAACAATAAAACAGTGAATAATTAATGCTACTTGTAGTTATATGATCAAATATAGTTATTTACAGTGAACCCAGATAGTTAATAAAAATGCAAGTCCATCCTTCTATCCGTTATCTCGCTGAGGCAGCAGTTTCATCAGGGAGGCCCAGACTTCCCTCTCCACACACACTTCCTCCAGCTCTTCCAGGAGGATCCTGAGGCGTTCCCAGGTCAGCTGAGAGACATAGTCCCTCCCAGTGGGAGATGCCTGGAAAAACTCCTTTGGGAGGCGTCCACGAGGCATCTGGAATATAAGCCTGAGCCACCTTAGCTGCTCCTCTCGACGCGGCTCTAGTCCGAGCTCCTCCCATGTGTCTGAGCTCCTCACCGTATCTCTAAGAGAGCTTCCAACCACCCTGCGGAGGAAACTCATTTCGAGCACTGAAATCCATGGTCTTGGGACGTCAGTCATTACCCAAAGTTCATGATCATAGGTGAGGGTAGGAATGTAGATTGACCAGTAAATCGAGATCTTTGCCTTTTGACTCAGCTTCTTTATCAAAATGATCCGATACAGTGACTACACTGCAGATGCTGCACTGATCCACCTGTCACTACTTGAACTGCTCCACTTGAGGCATGGACACTCCACCCACCCGGAGAAGGCAAGCCACCTTTTTCCAGTCGAGAACCATGGCCTCGGATTTGGAGGAGATGATTTTCATACCAGCCACTTCACACTGAGCTGCAAACCGCCCCAGTGCCTGCTGCAGGTCCTGGCTTGAAGAAGTCATCAGGACAACATCATCTACAAACAGCAGAGATGAGAACCTGTGGTTCCCAAACTGGACCCCCTCTGGCCCCTTGCTGTGCCTAGAAATTCTGTCCATACATATAATGAACAGAACAGGTGACAAAGGGCAGCCCTGGCAGAGTCCAACATGCACCAGGAACAGGTCTGACTTACTGCCGGCAATGTGAACACAGCTCCTGCTCTGGTCATACAGGCACCGGACAGCCTTTAGCAAAGGACCCCGGACTCCATACTCCTGGAACACCCCCCAAAGGACACCACAAGGGAGCCCTCGAGCACTCGATGGAGAATATAGAGAAAACCACACTTCTCCTCCTGGATCCGAGTTTCAACTATTGGTCGAATTCTTCTCTCCAATACCCTGGAATTGACCTTACCAGGAAGGCTGAAGAGTGATTCCCCTGTAGTTGCAACACAGCCTCCGGTCCCCCTTCTTAAACAGAGGGACCACCACCCCGGTCTGCCACTCCACAGGCACTGTCCCCAACCACCACGCGATGTTGCAGAGGTGTTTCAGCCGAGACAGCCCCACAACATCCAAAGATTTAAGATACTCAGGACGGATCTCATCCACCCCTGGAGCCTTGCCACCGAGGAGTTTGCCAACCACCTCAATGACTTCAGCCAGGGTGATGGATGAGTCCACCTCTGAGTCCTCAATCTCTGCTTCCTCCTCGGAAGACGTGACAGTGGGATTGAGGAGATACTCAAAGTATTTTTTCCACCGTCTGACAACACCCCCAGTTAAGGTCAGCAGCTCTCCACCCGCACTGTAAACAGTGTTGGTGGAGGACTGCTTCCCCCTCCTAAGGTGTCAGACGGACACTTTCTTTGAGGCCGATCGACAGTCTTCCTACATGGCTTCCCTCAACTTCTTCCAGCCCTGAGTTTTTGCCTCTGCAACTGCACAGGCCGTCGCATGCTTGGCCTCACGGTACCTGTTAGCTGCTTCAGGAGTCCCACAAGCCAGCAGGGCTTGCTAGGACTCCTTCTTCAGGCATCCACCACCGGGGTTAGGAATTGCCATCGTGGCAGGCACCAGAGACCTTGCGACCAAAGCTATGCGCAGCCGCATCGACAATGGACTTGGAGAAGATGGCTCACTCGGACTCCATGTCCCCAACCTCCCCCAGTATATGGGAGAATCTGTCCTGAAGGCATAAGTTGAAGACCCTGGTGACACAGGGTTACCAGACGTTCCCAACAGATCCTTACGATACACTTGGGTCTGCCAGGTCTGTCCGGCTTCCTACTCTGGCAGCGGATCCAACTCACCTCCAGGTTGTGATCGGTTGACAGCTCTGCCCCTCTCTTCACCCGTGTGTCCAATACATGCGACTGAAGATCAAATGACACAACGACGAAGTTGATCATCGACCTCCGACCTAGGGTGTCCTGAAGCTATGTGCACTGATGGACATCCTTGTGTTCGAACATGGTGTTCGTTATGGATAAACTGTGACTAGCACAGAGGTCCAATAACAAAACACCACTCGGGTTCAGATCAGGGAAGTCATTCTTCCCGATCCCTCCTGTCCAGGTGGCCGTTGAAGTCCCCCAATGGAGTCCCCAGTAGGTGCACTGTCTAGTACCCCTCCCAGGGACTCCAAGAAGGCCGGGTACTCTGCACTGCTGTTCGGCCCGTAGGCTGACACAACAGTGAGAGACCTGTCCCCAACCGACAGATGCAGGGACAAGACCATCTCGCTTACCGCAGTGAACTCCAACATGTGGCAGCTGAGCTGTGGGACAATGAGCAAGCCCACACCAGCTCGTCGCCTCTCCCCATGGGCAACGCCAGAGAAATAGAGGGTCCAACCCCTCTTGAAGAGTTGGGTACCAGAGCCCAAGCTGTGCATGGAGGTGAGCCCGACTATATCTAGCCCGGTACCATTCAACCTCCTGCATAAGGAGTTCAGGCTCCTTTCCCCCCAGCGAGGTGACATTCCATGTCACTACAGCTGGATGCTGTGTCTGTGGACCATGTCGCCGAGACACCCGTCCTCAATCACCCAACCCCTATGAGACCCTCTGCAGGTGTTGAGCCCACAGGAGGGCGGACCTCATGGGCAAAGGCCCGGTCACCAGGTACTTACATTTGAGCCCAAACCCCAGGCCTGGCTCCAGGGTGGGGCCCCGGCTGCACCATACTGGGCGACGTTATGGTCCTTGTTTTATTTCTCATCATAGGGGTATTGGGAACTGCTCTTAGTCTGACCTGTCACCTAGGACCTGTTTGTCATGGGAGATCCTACCACGGCCATAATGCCCCGGGCAACATAACTCCTAGGATCATTAGGGTCCACAAACTCCCCCACCACGATAAGGTGGCAGTTCAAGGGGGAGCCTTAAAATGGCAGATGCTATACATTAAAATACAGTGTTAAAATTTTGTGCTGGCAGCATCATTAATATGTGATTTGGTTTCTCTCAGCACTTTTAGTTCAGTGAGGAGGTTGTGGGTCAGTCTCCTGATCTGAGTGGAATGTGCATGTTCTCCCTGTGTTACTGTTGCAGAGTGGTTACATAAGTACACAGTATCAAAGTCAACATCTGTATAAAAATTAAAGGTTTTGGAGAACAGATGAGTTTTAAGAGCTAACTTAAAAACAGACTGCGACTCTGCCTGTCTGAGGTGCTCTGGTCTAAACTTTCTCTTTGTTTTTGGGACCACCAACAAACACTAATGAACCAAAGTGAGTGAGCCTGCTTCAGAATGAACCTAATGATATTTAGTTTTGAAAATTGACATTTAGTACCAAGAATGTATCATTCTATTTGTAAAACAAATATTACAGTGGTTTATGTATGTATGTAGCCATAGATTTAACTGGAGCTGTGGAGCACAGTCCTGAATGAGCTTAAATCAGACCTATCCTGCAAAGTCGTCCTTGTTCTAGTCGTTTCTTCTCATTGACCCTCTGAAGTTGTGTTTGGACCGATTCATGTTTGAATTTGAAGACACCATTTTAACGATCTATCCGTTTTCTCCTCCAACAGGACACACCCAGTTTATTTTCTTAATCGGTGATACTCGTAAAATTTGGCAGCGTCTTGTAGTCAAAGTGCCGCATGCTGTTGGCGCCCCCTATGGACATGTTAGGAATGATTTTTTCATATAATATGGTCAAGATCATACCTGAATATATGTTTGTCTGTGTGTGTTCTACGTGGCATGTGTACTCTGAACTTAAGATTAGCTAATACCTGTTTGTAGCAGTGAACATGTGCAGCTGAAGTGACCTTTGTATGTGTTTTCCATACGCTAAACTCAGATAAGAGGTCTATATAAGAGTCATTGTAAAGATGTAAGAGCAGGAGACCAGGAGACAGGAGACAGTCTTTGACTTCCATGATGCATGAATAAAAACTAAATGATGCAACTATCTGAGCCTTCCCGATCTTCTGCTTTTGTCCGAGTCATTTCCTGAAGCCCACAGACAGCAGCACATCACACCAGCAAGAAGCCCTGTTTTTTTCAATTGAACCAAAATAACCGAATCCTACGATTATCACAGATTAAGAAAAAAACTGGAGAAGGAAGTGTGTACATCACAGTGGGCGTGTCCATCACAGCAGGTGTGTCACAGTGGGCGTGTACGTCACAGTGGGCGTGTATGTCACAGTGGGCGTGTACCAGTGGAGGTGAAAACGGATAGATCATAAAATAGTGTATTGAAAATAAAGATTATTTAAATATGAATCACTCCAAATACAACTTTGGGTGAATAAATTATGAGGGGAAACAACTATAACATGGTCAAAAAACTCTGAACCATAAAAGGTTTGATTTAAGTATAAGGTCTTATGAAGCCTTAAAATGCCCAGAAGAACTCGAATTACAACTTCCTGACATATTCCAGTGGGGGCAGTGTTGTAAACTGTGCACAGGGGGACTGAATGTGCAGGATTACTGAAACATGTGAATGAAACAAAACACAACTCCAGAGATGTTTCTGAGGAGAACACGACATTAGAACATAGTGTTGTATTAAACCATTGGTTGAGCAAAGGCCCTGGTTAAACATTCCTCTTTTGTAAAAAACAGTGTTCAAAGTGTTGAAAAAAAAATAATAAAAGAAACCTTGGTGCATTTTCTGACAATTCATGATAATGGTGACACCAGCCCAGAAAATCTAGGGAAAATATAAAAGCTTATCTGTGAGGCTAAATGATCTCCAATTGTGCTACAATAGGAAGCAGTACAGTATGTAGCACATGAAGAAGAAAAGGCTGCTGTCTTTACACTGGACGCAGAGAAAACCTTTGATAGCGTTTAATGGATTTATTTATTCAGAACACTAAAGGAACTCTCATTCAAGGAAAACTCAACAGTGATCCCTCGCTATATCACGGCTCATTTTTTTCAGATTTTTTTTTGTGTGCAATTTTGTATGCTTTTTTTTACAGTGTATGAACACACATTGTGTTCTGCGTCCTGATTGGCTGAGGGACATGCCACACCTCCTGTACAGTACAAAATGTGTTCAGCTTGACAAATTTACAAAATGTTGGATCACAGTGTGATTCTGAAGTGCTGTATGTTTGCAAGTTTTCTCCCCGACAAAACCCACAATATCGATGAAACGTTCTGCACCGACAAAGGCACCTACGCCTGAAAGACCGAGGAAGATACTAAGATACTACCATCGCAGAAAAAGTTGGACGTCTGGACATACTGAGGGAAAGTAGGAGGATAAGTAGGAAGACAATCAGGATACAGTACCAGTGCAGGTGTACGGGAGCGGGAGTCCGGAGCAGGTCCAAGGCGGGGTCTGGAGAAGAGCAAAAATCCAAGTGAAAAGCGACATAAAAGGCAACAAGAAACTAAAGCCAGGCAGGAGTATTCACGTGAACACGCGGACGTTCCGGCTCCGAGTGACTGCTTCCAGTCCATCTTATAGCCATGGCAGGTGGAGGTAATCACATTGATGAGGTGCAGGTGCACATGGGAGGGACTGGAAGCTCCGCCCAGCTCCGGAGTCAGCAGGTGAGGGAGGGGGAGAACAACACAGGAGGACAGCAGACAGGGATCATGACACATAAGGACGACAGCAGCAATAAGTTTTAACAAGGAGCAAAAAGGGCTGTAACTGCAACAAGACCATCATAAGGATGGAGTCTGCTTTAGTTTGTGGGTCAGTGACTGCAGGAAAAAGAACATTACGGGATATTACAGTGACGCCAAGACGAAGAAGCTTGGTCAGAGGAAGAGGCGGGGTCAGAGGAAGAGGCGGGGTCAGAGGAAGAAGCGGGGTCAGAGGAAGAGGCGGGGTCAGAAGAAGAGGCGGGGTCAGAGGAAGAGGCGGGGTCAGAGGAACTGTGAAATACACCTGAGTCACTATTAATAATTTCTTATGTGTCCAACCTCGTAGCTTTATCATTAAAATTTAATTTGTTACAGTATTTGTACTTGATCAGTTACAGTATTTGTACTTGATCAGGTACTCCGATACTCACCTGGTACATAAAATCCTGTATGACGCTGCCCCACACCCACTGAAGACCTATGTACAGCCTCACTCTCAACTAACAAGTCGAGTGTTAAGGTCCGTGTCTAGGGGCGACTGCAGTGTTCCTAAAAGAAAGTCCACTTTCTCTCAGTCTGCCTTCTCCTTTAAAGCCATCAAGGAATAGAACGAGCTTCCAGAAAATGTAAAGAACATAGCAGATTAACACAGCTTTTCATGGGCTGTTAAAAACTGGCGTCTTGACCATCAGTCCTGCTCACACTAACAATACCAGACGGGTATTTGGCCATCAGATGTTACCCTCGTGGTACCATCTGATGGCCACTAGATTACTAGATAATTAGTGTCATATTACTGTCTTGTTTACATTTATAATACCAATAAGGTACAGAGCTATCAGATGCTGCCCTCGTGGGTACATCTGATAGGGACCACACTGTATTTATTCTGATATTTGTTGCATTTTTTTTCTGTTGCACTTTTTATATGTGAATTGTTTTTTTTTTATGTTTGTGATGCTAAGGACTACAGATGGAAATTAGCATTTTGCTAAATCTGGTGCAGCCATCTTTTTAATGTATCTGCACATTGTCCTTCAAATAAATAAATAAATAAATATTTCTAAAAGCATCATTTTTATTTACAGTAAAGTACAGTATTTGGGTTTGTTCAATAATGCTGTGCTTATTTTTTTTAAATCTACTTTGAGAATGTTTAAACAAGAGAGAAATGTCAAAAAATGTTAATGCCTGTGTGAGAAAAGTGTATAGAGTGTGTGGTGAGGGTTTTACAGCCACAAACATATAGAATAATTGTACAAAATAAAGCTTTAAACGCGATTCAGTGGATTAAATTGTTCTATACAAATCCACAGACACACACAAATACACACACACACACACACACACACCTACACACACACACAAATACAAACACACACACACACACACACACACACACACACACAGAGACACACACACATAAATACACACACACACACACACACACACACACACACACACACACACACACACAGACACACAAATACACACACACACACACACACACACACACACACACACACACACACACACACACACACACACACACACACACACACACACACACACACACACAGACATGGTGCCATGGTTTTCTTTTTCAATGCTCCCAGGTTAGAAGCACAATAGACTTTGGATTGATGCCACTCTAAAAAAAACAGTGACACTACCTGTTCTGGTTCTTATTGACTTAGGTGTTGAGGAGGACTTTTTAGACCAGCAGGTGGCCAAGCAGTCTGGGGTAGGACTGGAGCTACTAGGAAGACCACTTACGGCCCTCGCCCTGAATGGGAGACAACTCGCCAAGGTCACACATGTCACAGAACCCGTTTCCATAATTTTGTCGAAAAAAAACCATGAGAAGAAACAATTTTATGTCATCTCTGCTCCCACAACCCCACTTATTCTGGGTCATCCTTGGCTAGTTAAACTTAATCCCATTTTATTGACTGGCCCAGTGGAGAGGTGTTCAAATGGAGTTCTTTTTGTCATGCCAATTGCCTGCAGTCTGCTCTGTCTCCAGCAGGGGAGGCTAACTCTCACCTTAAATATCAGGAAGGCTGGCCATATTGTGGGGCAGGAGCTGGACTCTGTCTGTTGTGTCGGAAAGGAGGATGTTGGCCTAAATCAGGACTATTCTGGACTCTCCGCACCACCCCCTCCACCAAGACTCTCCCTCATCCGTCCATCCTCTTTACCTTTAGAAGCTGGGTTCTTTTTTATTGCCAAGAAGAACAAAACCTTAAGATCATGCATCGACTATATTGGCCTCCATAATAAAACTGTTCAAAACAAGCATCCATTGCCACTCACTGACTCTGCTTTCACACCGCTCCACAGGGCCACCGTCTTCACAAAACTGGATCTCAGAAATGCCTATCATTTGGTACACATAAGGGAACGGGATGAATGGAAGACGGCCTTTAAGACTCCACTGGGACACTTTGAGTACTTAGTCATGCCTTTTGGCTTAACCATCGCTCCGGCCATTTTCAAAGCTCTTATTAACGATGTGATACGGGATTTTCTTAACCGTTTTGTTTATTGTGTATTTGGACAATATTCTTCTTTTTTCTAAGACCCCACAGGAACACCAGCAACATGTACGCCAGGTCCTTCAGAAACTCCTTAAGAATAAGCTCTATGTGAAAGCGGAAAAATTGCCCTGGAGGAATGACGCCACTGGTTGGACGGGGCTGTGCATCCTTTTCCTTTGCTGGTTTGGACAGACCATTTGCCTTTTATACATAGTCGTTCAGACTTTTATACTAAATCTCTGAACTCAAGGCAAACCCACTGGTTACATTTTTTTTTAGCAGATTTAACTTTATCCTCACTTATTGTCCAGGGTCCCACAATGTTAAGCCTTCTCATGCCAGTTCTCCCAGAAAGGCACTCCTACTTCTCCCAAACCCATCATACCTCCTACTTCAGTAGTCGCCACTGTAAGCTGGGACATTGAAAGTCTGGTCCGGGAGGCTCAACACTTTCAGTCTGGCCCAGGTAATGCCCCACCCAGTTCTCTTTTGTTCCAGATGCTGCCCGCTCTAAGGTACTGGAAAGGGTCTATTGTTCGTGATTTGCCTGCAACTGAACTCTCTCCTTGCTGGAACGCTACTTCTGGTGGCCAACCATCGACAAGGACACTAGAGCCTATGGTTTGGCCTGCCAGGTTTGTGCCAGGGGCAAAGGACTTTGTAACTAGCTTCCCTCCGCCTGAAGGTAAGACAGTTGTTGACCGGTTTTCCAAAGCAGCCCACTTCATTGCCCTGCCTAAACTAGCTGCAGCCAAAGAGACTGCTGATTACATTATTCGCCATGTTTTCAGACTTCATGGAATACCCCTGGACACAGTATCTGACCGAGGTACACAGTTTACTTCTCAAGTCTGGTGTTCCATCTTTGAAGGGTTCAGCATGACAGTAAGTCTCACTTCTGGCTTTCATCCCTAGACTGGAACGGACAAACCGAACAGGCCAATCAAGATCTGGAGACCCCGCTGCACTGTGTTGTGTCTTCAAACCCTTCTACCTGCAGCACCTTTCTTCCCTGTATTGAATATGCTCACAACTCTTTGTTGTGATTTCCGCTACTGGTCTGTCCCCTTTTCAAGACTCCCCAGGTTACCAGCCTCCACTCTTTCCTTCTGAGGAGATGGACCTGGCAGTGCCCTCCAGCAACATCTCCAACACTGCCAAAAAACCTGGAGAAAGACCAGAGCAGCCCTTCTCCAATCTAGGGCCAAGATAAAGGCAGCAGCAAACAAGCACCACTCCTCCGCTCCTCCAGAACCACCAAGGTCATTAGTCCATCTGCTGTTCGCCTTAAGTTGCCTCCTTCCCTTTGCATTCACCCCACTTTTCATGTGTCACAACCTAAACCTGTTCTCTCCAGTGACCTGTGCCCTCCAGCCAAACCCCCTCCTCCTGCCTGGGTTGTGGCTGGTCGCCCGGCTTTCACAGTCCGGACACTCATTGATGTTTGCGGGGCAGGGGGTTGCAATACCTGGTGGACTGGGAGGGGTATGGTCCCGAGGAACATAGTTGGGTGTCCAGGGCTCATATTCTGGACCCTGATTTGGTCAAAGACTTTCATTTGGCCCATCCTGACAAGCCTGTGGGTTCCACCTGGAGGTGTCCCTTAGGGGGGATACTGTCAAGATCCCAGTTTGTCTACGTGTCCTGTGCTGTCTTCCCCCTCCCTTCTGTGCCTGGAGCTGGGAGGAGATTCTGGGCACCACCCACTACACACCTGCTGGCAACCAACAATCAAGCCTCCACTTCTGGAGTACAAAGGAATCAAGATTCCAACACACGCTGCCAGATCGTCAGTGTATCCTCTGTAGTACAGTTCTGCTTGGCTCAATCTGTTTTTTTTGTGGTTATGATCATAGTACTCAGTTAGTGTTTATTGTTTTTTGCCAAATCCTGTTTCTTGGACCCACCTTGCACCTCCACTTCCGACCCAGTTTCCTACTGCCTGCTCCTCCAACCAGCACTCACATCCGCTTGTTTGCAATAAACACTGTTAAACCTTACTCCAAGTCTGTATCTTTGGTCCCCCAGACGTTACGACAGTTATTTATCTGTCCTATGAAAGTACTGTGATTTCATGGTAAAAACTATGGTATAAATCATACTTCTCTCTGAAATGCAGCTTTCCATTACTGAGCACCTCATGTAATTGATTATCAGTGTGCCACCAATCTTTGACACACAGTGGGGCAAGACAGCATTTATTCAGCCACCGTTTGTGCAAGTTCTCCCACTTAAAAATGAGAGAGGCCTGTAATTTTCATAATAGTTTCACTTCAACAAAGAGACAAAAATGAGAAAAATCACATTGTCTGAGTTTTAAAGGATTTATTTGTAAATTATTGTGGAAAATAAATATTTGGTCAATAACAAAAGTTCATCTCAATACTTTGTTATGTTTCCTTTGTTGGCAATGACACAGGTCAAATGTTTTCTGTAAGTCTCCACAAAGTTTTCACACTGTTGCTGTAGTTTGGCCCTTTCCTCCTGCAGATCTGCTCTAGAGCAGTGATGTTTTGGGGCTGTCACTGGGCAACATGGACTTTCAACTCCTTCCAAAGATTTTCTTCGGGGTTGAGATCTGGAGACTGGCTTGTCCACTCCAGGACCTTAAAATGCTTCTTACGAAGCCACTCCTTCGTTGCCTGGGCGGAGTGTTTGGATCATTGTCATTCTGAAAGATCCAGCCCTGTTTCATCTTCAAGGCTCTTGCTGATGGAAGGAGGTTTTCACTCAAAATCTCACGATACTTTGCTCCATTCATTCTTTTCTTTACACGGATCAGTCGTCCTGGTCTCTTTGCAGAAAAACAGCCCCAGACCATGATGTTTCCACCCCCATGCTTCACAGTAGGTCTGGTGTTCTCTAGATGAAACTCAATATTCTTTCTCCTCCAAACATGACAAGTGGAGTTTTTACCAAAAAGTTGTATTTTGGTTTCATCTGACGATATGACATTCTCCCAGTCTCTTCTGGATCATCCAAATGCTCTACAAACTTCAGACAGGCCTGGACTAGAGATGTTC
Source organism: Periophthalmus modestus (assembly GCA_019594935.1). Classification (NCBI taxonomy): domain Eukaryota; kingdom Metazoa; phylum Chordata; class Actinopteri; order Gobiiformes; family Gobiidae; genus Periophthalmus; species Periophthalmus modestus. The sequence continues at coordinate 31,814,867 of JAIEZT010000012.1, read as the reverse complement.
CACTCGAGCCTCTCAGCTCGACGCTGTACCGACCCTATGAAGCAGAAGTGTTGCGGAGCATTGTTTCGATACGAGCTTCACCATGCCAAAAATCATGTGACCAGTCAAACCGAGGCCTCGTTACGCCAGAAGTGTCAGTTGTTGACTGCATTTCTAACACTAAACTAGTTATTTAATAAGGGAAAGTTTATATTAAAGCAGGTAAGATACAACAGGTAAGAACAGATCACATCTAGTACAGATACATTTATATACACCTGGTGACATTACATAACACAAGATACACTCCACCACATACAGAGTCACATCGACACACACATAGGCCTTTACAATACACAGAGTCATAGTTTTAGGTAAGTGGTAGGTGAGTCTTGAGAGTGAGTTTGAGTGGTTGAAAGAAAGAGTGAGTGAGACAGGAAGAAGAGATATGGAGGGACAGATATTGCCACCAAAAAGAGCTCGGTCATATTCATGGGACACTTAACTTAATAAGGCCGAATAAAGTCAAGTGTTTGATTTGTGCTCAAGAGCCGACACACAGCAGCAACACAACTAATACATACAAGTAAGTACAGGACACAAAGACACCAGCTTGAAAAGTAAATTTTTTATTTTATTTTTTTATTAGAAAGTAGCCATTTTATTGGTATAGCACATTTAAAAACGTGAGTTGCACCAAAGTGGGAAAAGCTACTTAATTTAAACACAAGTTCACACAAAATAATGTAAAACAATTTAATAATAAACAGAAGAATAAGTTATAAGAGAATAAAAATAAAAATAGAAGTGATAAAATTCATCCAGATAAAAGTCACAGAAAAGGGGAGTGGGGGTTAGAGGA
>JAIEZT010000012.1:31791526-31811526 GCA_019594935.1 Periophthalmus modestus | reverse complement strand
TATAGATATATAAATATAAAACTAGAGGTAACTGTAAGAATATAAAAATGATGATGAGCCTTGTGCACCTGAACCCTCAACCCCATGAATCTGGTGAGTCTGGCCACCCTGAGGAGACGTGGGAGCTTGCAGAGTCTAATAGCCCTGTGGAGCATCGTGGCCCTGGGGAGCCTGGTGGCTCTGGCCAGTGTGGCAACCCTGGCTTGCCTTCTGGACCTTGGCGGCGTTTGTGATCCTGGCGGCGTTTGTGAGCCTGGCGGCGTTTGTAAGCCTGGCGGCGTTTGTAAGCCTGGCGGCGTTTGCGATTCTGTCTGTGTTTGCGAGCTTGACGAACCTGATGGCCCTGGTGGGTGTGAGCCTTGGGGCTGGTCTCGGGACTGGAACTCTTGCTCCTTTTGGAAGGAGAGCTCAACAATGAGTCTCTGGGTCTTTTTCTAATCTCCTTGGGGACTAATGAGCCCAGGTGGGCTTGAGGAGCCTTGTGGCCCTTGGTGGCCTGGTGGTCCTGGAGAGTCTGATGGTGCTGGGGAGCTTGGGGATCCTGATATCCCTGGTGAGCCTGACGGCATTGGCAAGCCTGATGGCATTGGTGAGCCTGATGGCCCTTGTGGGTGCGGGCCTTAGGGCTGGTCTTGGGGCTGGAGCTTCTGCTCCTTTTGGGAGTAGAGTTTTCCAAAGTGTCTCTGGGTCTTTTCCTCACCTTCTTGGAAACGAGTGAGCCCAGGTGAGTTTGGGAAGCCTGGTGGCCCTCGGTAGCCTGGTGGTCCTGAGGAGCCTGGTGGTCCTCAGGAATTTGGGGAACCTGGTTACCCTGAGCAGCCTGATAATCCTGGCGAGCTTGGTGGAGTTGGCGAGCCTGACGGCGTTGGCGAGCCTGGCGGCGTTGGCGAGCCTGGCGGGATTGGCGAGCCTGATGCCCCTTGGGGGTGCGGGCCTTGGGGCTGGGTCTTGGGGCTGGAGCTTCTGCTCTTTTGGGAGTAGAGTTCTCCAAAGTGTCTCTGGGTCTTTTCCGCACCTTCTTGGAAACGAGTGAGCCCAGGTGGGTTTGGGAAGCCTGGTGGTCCTGGGAAGCCTGGTGGTCCTGGGAAGCCTGGTGGTCCTGGGAAGCCTGGTGGTCCTCAGGAACTTGGGGAATCTGGTTACCCTGAGCAGCCTGACAACCCTGGCGAGCTTGGCAGAGTTGGCGAACCTGACGCCGTTGGCGAGCCTGACGCCGTTGGCGAGCCTGACGGTGTTGGCGAGCCTGGCGGCATTGGCGAGCCTGATGCCCCTTGTGGGTGCGGGCCTTGGGGCTGGTCTTGGGGCTGGAGCTCCTTCTCCTTTGAGAGTAGAGTAGAGTTCTCCAAAGTGTCTCTGGGTCTCTTTTTGACCTCCTTCAAGCTTCTGAAAGCAGACGTTTGTCCCTGTGAGGCGGCTGTAGTGGGAGAAGCCTCAGAGGGCAGAGGTGAGGGCACAGAGTTGCACAGAAGCATGTGGCCCTCCTTCAGACTGAAAAACAAGACAAAAACATAGTTAGTTAATTTAATCACAGGCTTTTCCTATTCTAACCTAGACTGGAGGAGTGGTGTCACGGTATTGGACCAGTTACCTATTAGATCATATACAAATACTTAACAGTTGCTACTCAGGATTGTTATTCTGAAGGTCCTCTCTTTCTGCAGTGTGAGGTTTAAACCAGATATCTTCTGGTTGGTGGGTGACCACTAAAACCTATTGCACCACCACCTCCAAACTTCTAGAACTCTTCTCTTCATACTTTGACATATAGTGACATGTAAAACCTTGTGTGAGGGGACAGTAGGGTACTCACTAGTCAGGGTCACCCCTCCTGAGGTGGAAGATGGTGATAAAAGGGTGTTGGAGCACCTCCTCGGGGCAGATTCTGGTCTTTGGGTTGGGGTCCAGCATTTGTTTGAGCAGGTGCACGAAGACGCACCGGTCGTGCGCCTCTGTGAGGTTAGAGATCAGCGGGTTGCAAATGTGGTCCAGCTGTGTGATCTGGCGAGTGGGATCCAAAGGACTGAGCTGAAACAAGAGCAACAGGTGTTACAATCACAAATATGTCACACATATATACATACATCTGTACATGGAATCATGATACGTGGATAGTTGTGAACAGAAGGACCTGTACGTACTTCACATCTCCACTCGCCTGTGGACTGGGACCTGCTGTAGAACCGTGTGGTCTGGAGGCCCTGGTCCAGACAGGACTTGGGAGGGTGCCCCACAGTCGCCACAGTCAACTTCATCATGTCCTGCTCATCTGTGGCTGGAAATAGAAGAGTGCCCAGGAACATCTCAGCAGCAATGCAGCCCACAGACCACATGTCTATGGCCTCATCGACGGGGGCCAGGAGCTGGCACTCTGGAGCTCTGCAAACACACACGTTTTACAGTCAGTCACAACTAAAATATTTGCAACCAAGTCCTACCCCTACAGATCCTATTTTTCACTGAGGTTTGAACATTGTGACTGATGGACAAGCATGCAGTGTATTTTAAAAATATTTTATAATGTATGCATATGAAAAAGTAAATTAAATATATAACTAACCCATCTTGATGAATTATTTAATTGATATCCATTATTTATAGACTAAAAGGCTTTAAACCCATTCATTATAGTTACAACATACAGAAGTCAGTACTACATTATAGGACTGCCCCTGTGTGCGGTCACTATACTACACTGAACATGTACCTCAAGTACATGTACGTGTAATATACCCTGCAGTATGTTTCCTGTGTATTCACGTACCTGTACACGAGCGCCTGCCTCTCCTCTTTCTGACTGGCGTCACTCACTGAACACGCTAAGCCAAAGTCTATGACTTTGATCCTCAGCGGCTGCTTCACGTGGTCTATCATCATGATGTTGTCTGGTTTTAGGTCGGTGTGCATGATCCCTACTTCCTGTAGGAAGCTGAGAGCTTCTGCTATCTGCAAATAGGCCACACGTTAGGACAATATCATCACATCATTTATCATATATTTATATTATAATCACTTCCCAAACAGTGGTGCAGGACTGTGTGTGTGTGCAGTGGTCACAGTTAGTACTACAGTTTAGAGTAACGTTTCAGTACAGTGGTCAGAGTTAGTACTACAGTTTAGAGTAAAGTTTTAGTACAGTGGTCAGAGTTAGTACTACAGTTTAGACTACAGTTTTAGTACAGTGGTCAGAGTTAGTACTACAGTTTAGAGTAAAGTTTTAGTACAGTGGTCAGAGTTAGTACTACAGTTTAGAGTAAAGTTTTAGTACAGTGGTCAGAGTTAGTACTACAGTTTAGACTACAGTTTTAGTACAGTGGTCAGAGTTAGTAGTACAGTTTATAGTAAAGTTTCAGTACAGTGGTCAGAGTTAGTACTACAGTTTAGAGTAAAGTTTTAGTACAGTGGTCAGAGTTAGTACTACAGTTTAGACTACAGTTTTAGTACAGTGGTCAGAGTTAGTACTACAGTTTATAGTAAAGTTTCAGTACAGTGGTCAGAGTTAGTACTACAGTTTAGAGTAAAGTTTCAGTACAGTGGTCAGAGTTAGTACTACAGTTTAGAGTAAAGTTTCAGTACAGTGGTCAGAGTTAGTACTACAGTTTAGAGTAAAGTTTCAGTACAGTGGTCAGAGTTAGTACTACAGTTTAGAGTATTGTATAGGCTTCTCAAACTGTGGTGCAGGACCATGTGTCAGTACCTGGTAGACGATTGGTCGAATCACATTTAACCTCAGACTCCCGCAGGGACTCTGAGTCAGAACCTGTGCGAGGCTGATGTCCAGCTTCTCAAATTCATGACAATAATATGACGACCATTCAAAGGAGCCGAGCCAGCGCACAATGTGGAAATTGTGTGAGCCGTGTGCATCTAGGATCTGCAGGATCTTCGCCTGTGGGGACAAAATGTCAGTCATTCACATGATTCACTTAAAGAGGGGGTGTTTTACTTCTATTACTCAAACATGTGAGAAGAAGCCTGTTGTAACTAACCTCTCGAAATCCGTCTGTCACGGCCCATCGGCCTTTCATCACCTTGAGCGCCACTGTTTTTTTGGTTCTAAAGTTGTGGCAGAGAGAGACGTCTCCGTACACCCCCGAGCCCAGCAGACGCTGCACCCGGTACACGGTGGTGGACGACTGGATCAGATCTCCAGGTTTCATTATGTGTGAAGGGGTCAGAGTCTCCACAAATACAAGGACAGGTGCTTCAAAGAGCAGAACAAGTACAGGAACAGATAGTCTAAAGAACTAGAGCTGTGTACAAGTACAAGTAGTGATAGTTAAAATAAGGCAGGAGTAATGGTACAGGTATCCAAAGCACAGGAGTACAAGTATGAGTAACCAAATGCAGGAGCTGTGTAAATGCGTGCGTGTTGACTGTTCAGAGAACTAAGCCAAAGTGACCAGCTTTAGGACATTGTGTCATTAAGAGCATTCCAGAATAAAACTGTACGTGTCATCAACGCCACGGCAACCGCGTGATGACATCGTTTAAATTTAAAGGTCATAAGTTCAACATGATGATGTCATAGGCCAATATATTAATGTTAATATATGCAATGAAGATATTTATTGTTGGATGATATGATGATAAAAATGAAAGTGGAGGTGGCTGGATTGAGACTCAGGATGGAGGTTCATCTCAGGTGGTCAGTCCAGCAGATACAGGACTTCCTCTGTAGATGTGCTCAGACTGAGACAAAAACGAGAGAGGGGGAGGATGTGTGTCGAGGTAGCTGAGACAAACTGTGTTGATGGGACGGACCAGTACAAATAGGCTTCTGGGCAGTTATAGGTGTGGTTGAGGGGAGCTGTGGTTCACTGAAGAGGAGGAAAAAGAGGTTGAGTCCTGGTCCTGCTCCTGAATCTCAGCTAATCATGTTAACTCATTTTTATGTTTTGTTAATTATTGTTGAATCTTGATATTTGAAAAAAAAGAGAAAAAGATACAGCAAAAAAAACTGCCCCTCCTCCCTTTGCTCCCCATGCTGAATTACTCCCCCTTCAGAGCACCATCACAGCATCAGTGTGCATCCTGTTAATGAAACTACTGCACATCGCATTAGGTTTATGCAGCTGTTGTGTTCTGTTTTGTATCATGTTTTGTATATTTATGGAGGTGTCATATGGGAGCATGGGTGATGTAGATGTGTGTGTGTGTGTGTGTGTGTGTGTGTGTGTGTGTGTGTGTGTGTGTGTGTGTGTGTGTGTGTGTGTGTGTGTGTGTGTGTGTGTGTATGTATGTGTGTGTATGTATGTGTGTGTGTGTGTGTGTGTGTGTGTGTGTGTGTGTGTGTGTATGTGTGTATGTGTGTGTGTATGTGTGTGTGTGTGTGTGTATGTGTGTGTGTATGTGTGTATGTGTGTGTGTATGTATGTGTGTGTGTGTGTATATGTGTGTGTGTGTGTATGTGTGTCTGTGTGTGTGTGTATGTGTGTGTATGTATGTGTGTGTGTGTGTGTGTATGTGTGTGTGTGTGTGTATTTGTGTTTCTGTGTGTGTATGTGTGTGTGTATTTGTGTTTGTGTGTGTATGCGTGTGTGTATTTGTGTTTGTGTGTGTATGTGTGTCTGTATTTGTGTTTCACACAGGCGACAGTGGCTCAGTGGTTAGAGCATTGGTCTCCCAACCCCGAGGTCGGAGGATCGAGTCCAGCTCGGACCAAGTTCTGTCGTTGTGTCCTTAGGCAAGACACTTCACCCACATTGCCTAGTATGGAAGTGGTGTGTGTGTGTGTGAATGGTCGGAGGGGCCGATGGCGCAAACTGGCAGCCTCGCTTCCGTCAGTCTACCCCAGGGCAGCTGTGGCTACAATAGTAGTTTACCATCACCAAGTGTGGAGTGAATGAATAATGACTTCAGTGTAGCGCTTTGATAAAGCACATTACAAGTGTAAGCCCTTATTATTATTAGGCATTAACATTTTCTCACATTTCTCTCTTGTTTAAACACTCTCAAAGTAGATTAAAAAAAATGAGCACAATATTATAGACAAAACCAAATACTGTACTTTACTGTAAATAAAAATGATGCTTTTAGAAATATTTATTTATATATTTATTTGAAGGACAATGTGCAGATACATTAACAAGATGGCTGCACCAGATTTAGCAAAATGCTATCTTCCATCTGTAGTCCTTAGCATCACAAACTTTAAAAAACAATTCACATATAAAAAGTGCGACACAAAAAAAATGCAACAAATATCAGAATAAATACAGTGTAGTCCCTATCAGATGTACCCACGAGGGTAACAACTGATGGCCAAATACCCGTCTGGTATTGTTAGTGTGAGCAGGACTGATGGTCAAGAAGCCAGTTTTTAACAGCCCATGAAAAGCTGTGTTAATCTGCTATGTTCTTTATATTTTCTGGAAGCTCGTTCTATTCCTTGATGGCTTTAAAGGAGAAGGCAGATTGAGAGAAAGCGGACTTTCTTTTAGGAACACTGCAGTCGCCCCTAGACACGGACCTTAACACTCGACTTGTTAGTTGAGAGCGAGGTAGAGGTAAGATCTTAAGCCCGTACCCGAGCCCGACCCGAATTTCGGGTCGGGCCTAAAATGTCAATCACTGCTTCAGGTCGGCTCGGGCTTCTCTCTCGCTGACTTTTTAAAAATAAATATATGTTTATAGAAATGTATACTAAAACGATGTGTGGATACTAAACTAAGGAATACTTGTTTTAAAATAAATAAATTGGATAAAACAGAAGGCGCTGTAATGTAATTGCTATTTAACTAAACAGGAGCCGCAGAGCCAGAGCTCTGCGCACGTGAACGCCGCCCTCTTAATAATCTTCCCTCCGCAAGTCCACATCTATTTTGACCTGGTATCCCCAATATGGAGGAGCAAGAAGTTAAGGATAAACTAAAGACAGGAGAACTGAACAGACAAACACGCACAGGTAAGAGTGAGGTGTGGAAAAGCTTCACATTAATTGTAGAAAATGCTACAGAAACTTGCGTTGGCTTCGCTGAATGTGTCAATGTGGCGCTTTGCTTTCATACGAGAGCAAAAAGACTGGCACCTCGACGCTGAGCAGCATTTAAACAGCTGTACTGGCAAAATTGAAGATCGTCAAAGTCAAACATCTAGTCCTCACAAATAAAATATGAAATTTCGGGTTTGCTTCGGGCTCGGGCCTGCAAATCACGTTAATTGGTCGGGCTCGGGCCGGGTCGGGCTTTCATACCCGCGGGCCGGGTCGGGTCGGGCTGGATTTTTTAGGCCCGATCTTACCTCTGCGTACACGCCCACTGTGACGTACACGCCCACTGTGACGTACACGCCCACTGTGACGTACACACTTCCTTCTCCGTTTTTTTTTTTCTTAATCTGTGATACTCGTAGGATTCGGCAGCGTTGCACAGTTATTTTAGTTCAAATGAAAAAAAACAGGGCTCCTTGCTGGTGTGATGTGCTGCTGTCCATAGGGGGCGCCAACAGCATGCGGCACTTTGACTACAAGACGCTGCCAAATCCTACGAGTATCACCGATTAAGAAAATAAACTGAGCGTGTCCTGTTGGAGGAGAAAACGGGTAGATCGTTAAAATGGTGTCTTGAAATTCAAACATGAATCGGTCCAAACACAACTTCAGAGGGTCAATGAGAAGAAACGACTAGAACAAGGAAGACTTTACAGAATAGGTCTGATTTAAGCTCATTCACAGCTCCAGTTAAATCTATGGCTAATGTAACAAGACCTGTACATAAACCTGTGTAATATTTGTTTTACAAATTGACTGATACATTCTTGCTACTAAATGTCAATTTTCAAACTAAATATCATTAGGTTCATTCTGAAGCAGGCTCACTCACTTTGGTTCATTACTCCTTGTTAGTGGTCCCAAAAACAAAGAGAAAGCTTAGACCAGAGCACCTCGGACAGGCAGAGTCACAGTCTGAGTTAGCTCTTAAAACTCATCTGTTATCCAAAACCTTTCATTTTTATACAGATGTTGACTTTGATACTGTGTACTTATGCAACCACTCTGCAACAGTAACACATGGAGAACATGCACATTCCACTCAGATCAGGAGACTGACCCACAACCTCCTCACTGAACCAAAAGTGCTGAGAGAAACCAAATCACATATTGATGATGCTGCCAGCACAAAATTTTAACACTGTATTTTAATGTATAGCATCTGCCATTTTGAGGCTCCCCCTTGAACTGCCATCTTATCGTGGTGGGGGAGTTTGTGGACCTGAATGATCCTAGGAGTTATGTTGCCCGGGGCATTATGGCCGTGGTAGAGTCTCCTATGACAAAACAGGTCTAGGTGACAGGTCAGACTAAGAGCAGTTCCCAATACCCCTATGATGAGAAATAAAACAAGGACCATAACGTCGTCCAGTATGGCGCAGCCGGGGCCCCACCCTGGAGCCAGGCCTGGGGTTGGGGCTCGAATGTAAGTACCTGGTGGCCGGGCCTTGGCCCATGGGCTCCGCCCTCCTGTGGGCTCAACACCCGCAGAGGGTCTCATAGGGGTTGAGTGCTTAGAGGACTGGGCAGTGATCGAGGACAGGTGTGTCGGTGACATGGTCCACAGACACAGCATCTGGCTGTAGCGACGTGGAATGTCACTTCACTGGGGGGAAAGGAGCCTGAACTCCTTATGCAGGAGGTTGAATGGTACCGGCTAGATATAGTCGGGCTCACCTCCACGCACAGCTTGGGCTCTGGTACCCAACTCCTTGAGAGGGGTTGGACCCTCTACTTCTCTGGCGTTGCCCATGGGGAGAGGTGACGAGCTGGTGTGGGCTTGCTCATTGTCCCACAGCTCAGCTGCCACGTGTTGGCGGTGAGTTCACTGCTGTAAACGAGATGGTCTCGTCCCTGCATCTGTGGGTTGGGGACAGGTCTCTCACTGTTGTGTCAGCTTACGGGCCGAACAGCAGTGCAGAGTACCTGGCCTTCTTGGAGTCCCAGGGAGGGGTACTAGACAGTGCACCTACTGGGGACTCCATTGTGGGACTTCAACGGCCAACTGGAGAGGAGGGATCGGGAAGAATGGCTTCCCTGATCTGAATCCGGGGGGTGCTTTGTTATTGGACCTCTGTGCTAGTCAGTTTATCCATAACAAACACCATGTTCGAACACAAGGATGTCCATCGGTGCACATAGCTTCAGGACACCCTAGGTCAGAGGTCGATGATCGACTTCGTCGTTGTGTCATTTGATCTTCAGTCGCATGTCTTGGACACACGGGTGAAGAGAGGGGCAGAGCTGTCAACCGATCACAACCTGGAGGTGAGTTGGATCCGCTGGCAGAGCAGGAAGCCGGACAGACCTGGCAGACCCAAGTGTATCGTGAGGATCTGTTGGGAACATCTGGTAACCCTCTGTCACCAGGGTCTTCAACTCCCATATACTGGGGGAGGTTGGGGATATGGAGTCCGAGTGGGCCAAGTCCATTGTCAATGCGGCTGCGCATAGCTTTGGTCGCAAGGTCTCTGGTGCCTGCCACGATGGCAATTCCTAACCCCGGTGGTGGATACCTGAAGGAGTCCTAGCAGGCCCTGCTGGCTTGTGGGAATCCTAAAGCAACTAAGAGGTACCGCGAGGCCAACCGTGCGACGGCCTGTGCAGTTGCAGAGCCAAAAACTCAGGGCTGGAAGAAGTTGAGGGAAGCCATGTAGGAGGACTGTTGATCGGCCTCAAAGAAATTCCGTCTGATGCCTCAGGAGGAGGATGCAGTGCTACACCAACACTGTTTACAGTGCGGGTGGAGAGCTGCTGACCTCAACTGGGGGTGTCGTCGGACACCCCCAAAGAATACTTTGAGTATCTCCTCAATCCCACTGTCACGTCTTCTGAGGAGGAAGCAGAGATTGAGGACTCAGAGGCGGCCTGATCCATCACCCTGGCTGAAGTCATTGAGGTGGTTGGCAAACTCCTCAGTGGCAAGGTTCCAGGGGTGGATGAGAGGACGGATGGCTGACACACCTCTGCAACATCGTGTGGTGGTTGGGGACAGTGCCTGTGGACTGGCAGACCGGGGTGGTGGTCCCTCTGTTTAAGAAGGGGGACCGGAGGTTGTGTTGCAACTACAGGGGAATCACACTCCTCAGACTTCCTGGTAAGGTCGATTCCAGGGTATTGGAGAGGAGAATTCGACCAATAGTTGAAACTCGGATCCAGGAGGAGCAGTGTGGTTTTCGCCCTGGTCGCGGAACTCTGGACCAGCTCTATATTCTCCGTCGAGTGCTCGAGGGCTCCCTTGTGGTGTCCTTTGGGGGGTGCCCAGGAGTATGGGGTCCAGGGTCCTTTGCTAAAGGCTGTCCGGTCCCTGTATGACCAGAGCAGGAGCTGTGTTCGCATTGCCAGCAGTAAATCAGATCTGTTCCTGGTGCATGTTGGACTCTGCCAGGGTTGCAACTTGTCACCGGTTCTGTTCATTATATTTATGGACAGAATTTCTAGGCAAAGTCAGGGGCCGGAGGGGGTCCAGTTTTGGAACCACAGGTTCTCATCTCTGCTGGTTGTAAATGATGTTGTCATGATGACTTCTTCAAGCCAGGACCTGCAGCAGGCACTGGGGCAGTTTGCAGCTCAGTGTGAAGTGGCTGGTATGAAAATCATCTCCTCCAAATCCGAGGCCATGGTTCTTGACCAGAAAAAGGTGGCTTGCCCTCTCCGGGTGGGTGGAGTGTCCATGCCTCAAGTGGAGGAGTTAAGTATTGACAGGTGGATCAGTGCAGCATCTGCAGTGTAGTCACTGTATCGGATCGTTGTAGTGAAGAAGGAGCTGAGTCAAAAGGCAAAGATCTTGATTTACTGGTCAATCTACATTCCTACCCTCACCTATGATCATGAACTTTGGGTAATGACTGACGTCCCAAGACCATGGATTTCAGTGCTCGAAATGAGTTTCCTCCGCAGGGTGGCTGGAAGCTCTCTTAGAGATAGGGTGAGGAGCTCAGACACATGGGAGGAGCTCGGACTAGAGCCGCGTCGAGAGGAGCAGCTAAGGTGGCTCAGGCTTATATTCCAGATGCCTCCTGGACGCCTCCCAAAGGAGTTTTTCCAGGCATCTCCCACTGGGAGGGACTATGTCTCTCAGCTGACCTGGGAACGCCTCAGGATCCTCCCGGAAGAGCTGGAGGAAGTGTGTGTGGAGCGGGAAGTCTGGGCCTCCCTGATGAAACTGCTGCCTCAGCGAGATAAGGAAGGATGGACTTGCATTTTTATTAACTATCTGGGTTCACTGTAAATAACAATATTTGATCATATAACTACAAGTAGCATTAATTATTCACTGTTTTATTGTTGTAAATATGTATGTCATTACCCGGAAGCACATGACCCCAGTCCTAGAGCGCGCGGCAAACTTAAACATGCATCATGATCACAGTACGACTGTGGAGACGCAGCCACCAGACTTACGTCTGAGCTGCTGTTGGGACAGTGATCTCTGTTACTGCTGTAACTTTTACTACTATTGTTTTATACACCGTAAAATTTATCAAAAAAAATAACCCAAACTGTATCTACACTATGATGTTTTTGTATTATTGTTTTCACCAGGGCTCTTCATCTTATGACTTCATCGCACCACAATAAACGGTAAAAAGGGAGCTTCTCTCTGTTATCATTTTAAAGAGTGGAAAAATGACAATGGACTGTTAGTTTGATGTTTTAATGATAGTTTAAACCAGAGGAGTGTGGTATAAGTGTGTGTGGTTTAAATAACACGACACATCTGAGAGAGACGCAAATCTGAACTTTAAACTCATCAAGAATCACAGGCAGGACATGTTTGTACAGGTCTAAACTACAGGGTTAGCAGCTTTTACACAGAATGGAGACACAGGGAGGGCATCTGACACATTCACTTATTACTGCCTTATTAAGTATTCATGAATTCCTTATGTATGAACAGGATTCTTAGATCAGATGAGGATGGGTCAAGCTTGGTCCTGACCACGATCCCTGAGTCGTTTCCTCTGTGATGTTCACACAAACTACTTTTTTATGACTTTTATTATTACTGTTCATGTCAAATACACTGATCCTGTAGGAAAATGTGCTTCATTTGCCTCTAGTTAAACCCAGAGACACATTTCAGATCTGAGCCAGAATCTTCAACATCTCTACAGGTGCGAGGCTCTGGAAAAGGAAAGGCTCTAAGTTTAAGAGAAGACACCACTGAGACATGTTGAATCAGGCTAAAATGAGACTGAAAGAAACACTTTATAAAAGTGAAACTGAATGTGGTGTATATAGTCTCCTTACACACTTTTATTTTGAATGTGATATTTGTATGTGGCCTAACGCTGTAAGGATTTCATTTTGTGTAGAGCCAAAAATCACAGAAACAGTCACTTCACACGTCTTCAAAAAATCAAAGAAACAGAGATGAGTCAATGAAAGACGAGCAGATTAACTTTCACAAATGATCTTTGTAAATATCAGGAGTTTTAAGAAAGAAATAAGAAAATACTCCTCAACATTTATGTTTCACTGATGAAAAACGTCAGTGTCTGTGTTGTATTTTTAAAACCGGTTTAGCCTGTAGTTTTAACTTTCGTTTTCTACCAAAACCCGTGAGACTCAGTTCTACTCAGTGACACTTTTAAGTGTTCACCATGAAGACTTTTGTGGCACTAATTCTGTTGGGAATCCTAATAAAAGACAGCACATCGAGTGAGTACTCTTTATGTGTTGAGTTCATTTAAGATGGATCTTGTGGTGTTCAGGTTTAACTTAACCCTCCTCCTGTTCTGACTCGTGGAGTCACAGTTGTTTTGATCTTTCTCTGTCCTTTCTCTCACTTTAACTGTGTGATCAGTTTTACAGAAGAGAAAACTTCATCTGGATTCACAATGTTTCAGCTTTAAGTTAAAAACCACAACAAGACTTTCTATATGGAGCAGTTACAGCAGTAAATGAGCAGAATGAGATCTGGTTTAGTCCCGTCTTATAGCTTATACAACACATTTATTACAAACTTACAGATCTGAGAGTTTACTTAGCAACACATGATGGAAGTTTATTCTACATTTTTATTGGTTTAAACATGATTCAATAAAAAAATACTTGTATTCATCTTCACACGTACACACACACACACACACTAAACGGCTGGAACTGGATCTAATTTTTTAAAAGAACCAAATCTCTTTCTTTCTAATTTGAATTTGAATGAATGTTTATCGTGACTAACACTGAACCAACACGAGGATCATCACAGAAGCAGAGCAGGCGACTCATGTGAGAGTTTAGTGCAGAAAAAACATATCTGGCATCTTAATAACTGTTTTTAATTATTATTATTGCATTGAATTATTAATTAGATTATTCATAAGTCAAAAAGAGTAAAAACTCACCCACTCTCACTTTGAATCTTTTCTCTCTGTGATTTGTACAGCACTGTATATAAAACAGTGAACTTTAAAGCAGTAAAGTCCTCACCCTCCATCAGGCAAATATCTGAATCACAGAATATAGAGTTTGACACATGACTCAGAACAGATTAGACTCATCACATCCCTCTGACAGACAGTGAGAGAAGTCTGTCTGATTTACACAGACCTGCCTCAGCTTTACCTTGGACATTATGTTCCTGCATCACTGCTCGTCTTGTTTGAGAACAGCTTCTTTTAGTTTGATTTATTGTTTTCATCTTTACTGAAATATTCATAAAATACATTTATTTTACATTTAAGACTGATCTAATCTAATCTTTTCTCCACAGAGATTCGCAGTCTGAGACTATTTGCTATGTCTTCGTATCAAGTCCCAAACTTCCCAGAGTATGTTTCTGTTGCTGTGGAGAATGATCTGGAGATAGGGCGCTGTGACAGTGAGACCAGGAGGACCGAGCCCAAACAGGAGTGGATGAAGAGAGTGACAGAGGACGACCACACTTCTGGGACTGGACCACACAGCGCTGTGTGACTCATCTGCAGGAGGGCAAAAACGACTTAGAGAAAATAAAACACCGCCTCAACCAGACTGAAGGTTTGACACTTTCACTTTGACACAATGAACAGTGATAATATTTTTATCTAAAGTAATAAAAGGACAAACTTTGGCACTTACACTGTACTGTCCTGGGTAATTTTAGCCAGACATTATCCAGGGCTTAAAGTACTAATTTCTAGATTGTCAAAATATCAACCATGACTCTTCTCATTTTGATTCTGATTTAATGAGCTTTAAAATGTAATTACATAAACTCAATAAACAGGAGCTCCTCCAACAGCCTTAAGCATAAACAGACTCAGGTCCTGATGTTTGTTCCAGGTTCTCACATTTGGCAGCGGATGTACGGCTGTGACTGGGACGATGAGACCGATGACATCACTGTGTATCTTCAGTACGCCTTTGATGGACAGGACTTTATTTCCCTGGACTCGAGCACAGACACCTGGGTCGCTGCTAAATCTGAGGCGTTTTTCACTAAACTGAAATGGGAGAGAAGTGGAGAAACTCCACTTTGGAAACACAACATCCACAGCATCTGCTCTGTATTACTGAAGACCTCTGTGCGCTATGGAGAGGAAACTCTGAAGAGGACAGGTGAGAAGACACATGTAAAATAAACCAGTGTTTGTGAGTCCTCCCTGACCAGTGAAACAGGAGCATTTCTCATTTTGACTTTTGAATGAACAGAATGAGCCTTTGTCAAAAACTGAAGACATGTTCACTTACCTCCATGAGAATAGAGATTTTATTTAATATTTACATTTACATATTATAAGAATATTTTATTTTATTTATTATTATTATTATTATTATTTTTTAAATACAGACAATAACCACGAGATGGAGTCACACAGAACCTTGAAGTGATTTTGGCAAAATTATGAAGCTGTATTTTCTGCTTTTAGACACATGGTCAAGTTACAGGGAGAATTATGCTAAATGTACATTTTTGTTTTTGTTTTGTTTTTTTGTTTTTTGTTTTATCTTTCTCTCAAGTTATAAGACCGGTCCCTTATCCAAAACCTGCCTGAAGAGGTTTTAGATTTCATCCATGCATGTCTGAGTAATTTAGTGATCTCTCCCAGGCAGGGCTGGACTAGAGTTTTCCGGGTGGGCACCACACACAGTCCTGATGTAACACTTCAGTGGTCCGCTCTTATTCACTTTTCCCTGGCTGTAAACTCTCTATCATGAGTTCACCGTGGCCTCACATGTGGGCCACACGCACATGTGGTCCTGGCCCAGTCCTTTATCTCCGGGCCGGCCCAAAGCCGAAGGGGCGATGCTGATGAGGGAGAGCCAGCCCCTGTCCCGAGTGACAGCTCAGAGCTGCTGCTGGTAGTGAGTCTGTTCACTGAAATCACACTGAAATCAAGACATTTAGTGAACAGAATGTTTGTGAGCTCATAAAGACATTCTGCACTGTTACTTTACATCGATCGACACAGATTCATGATGTCTGTTGTTTTTAGCTCAATGAAAAACAGACACATTTTCATGTGGCACAATGTTTCTTATGTGATTTCTGCAAAAGGAGCAAAATCTTTCCTCTTTAAAGTGACATAAAACATGAGTCTAGTCCTGACACAAGTGTGTGGAGCCACAACAAGCACAATCAGGGCCCGACAGCAGGACCAGTTAAACTGAGTTATTTTATATAGTAATTAAAATTTTTATATAGTGATTGATTTCTACCAATCATCATAATTAAAGAACCACAACATTTAATTACAATTCATAGCAATGTCTTATTAGAAACAGTCAAAAACATTAGTCTGTGTAAAAATACAGGTCAATAAAAACAGGGCAGCAACAAGAACATGATATTATTAAGACAAAGTCAAATCTGTTTTGGATCAAATCATCCTCATTATAATCAAATACTACCCACTTAGCCTAGAATATTAACTGACATAAAAATGCCATGTGTGTTTTTTTGTTTTTTTTTTCTGAATTGTTGAAGTCCAGGGCTGATTTCTTCTCTCACTCCAGCCCTGCTCCCAGGCTCGACTCAAACCCTCCTCACAGTTAGTACCACCCTGTACATCACCCCCCACGACACTGCTCCATAATATACACAAAAACATGATACAAAAACTGAGCAAAGCCATGTGACAAACCTGATGTGATGTGCAGTAGTTTCATTAGTGAGATGTAGCTGATTGAGTTGTGATAGTGCTCTGAAGGGGAGTGACTTAGCACGGAGAGCAAAGAGAGACGAGACTCAGTGAAACTTATAAAACCTGTTTATTAACCATTACTTAAGTCGAAATATAGCATTTTCTAACAATAAAAGGAAACATAGTGATCTAAATATGTTATGAGCTACAGTTAAAACCCCATAAAATATCTCCTGTGGTGTTGTGCAGAGCTCCCCCTGGTGTCCCTGCTGCAGAAGTCCTCCTCAGCCCCAGTCACGTGTCACGCCACAGGCTTCTACCCCGACAGAGCCAGGCTGTTCTGGACCAAAGACGGAGTCGAGCTGCTGGAGGACGTGGACCCTGGAGAGATCCTGCCCAACGAAGACAAGACCTTCCAGACCAGTGTGTCCCTGGACCTGTCCTCTGTCCCCCCTGAGACTGGGACAGGTACCACTGTGTGTTCCAGCTGCCTGGGGACAACAATAAGTATGTGACCAGACTGGACCGGAGCAAGATCATGACCAACGGTGAGAGGGGGCGCTGATGAGAGCTGAGCTAAAAAGACGAGTTTGTAGTTTATTAGATCCTCTTCACTCTCCCCTTTAGACTCCAGACCCCGCCCCTCCTCCTCTTCACTCATTAGGTTAGTCCTCCAAGAATATAAAAAAAATGAGTGGAGAAACAAAAGCACCTGCCATAATTTAAACTCATCATGTAATAAATGTTTCCAGATCACAGACTTCAGCCCAAAATGACAGATGTCCAGTTTAGTGAAGGATCAGAGTCAAAGCCCAAACCCAGACTGTGGTGTGACAGTGTGAAGGAGCAGGGAAAATCTGTGGAGCTGTTTGCACCAATGAAGCAACTGATATTTCAAACTACTCAAGAAATTATGAGAGATTTTGTTGATTTTATTTTATTTTTCAGCCAAAACTCCCCGACCTCCTCCTCCTCTCTGCTGTGGTCGTTGTGGGAGTCGTCATCGTCGCTGCTGCTGTGACTCTGTTTGTGATCAGACGACAGAGAGGTGAGACAGGACTGTGCACATTATGTCAGAAATATACAATATTTAATGTTAAAGACGAGGTATTAAGCAACAAATGTTACAATGTTGTTCCCTCATCAAAAACCTCAAGAGGTTGTAGATGTCATGTTTTAGTAATTTAGTGATCTCTCCTGACCCTAATTGAACCCTCCTTACAGTTAGCAGTACAAGGCTCCGCCCACAAGCCTACATCACCCATGCTCCCACACGACAAATCTCCATAAATAGATAAAATATAAAAAGAAACATGCTGATCTAAATATGTTGTGTCACAGTTAATGCCCCATAGAAGTAACAGCTCTTTAAACAGGAGGTGTTCTGTGCATCATGTTTCTGTGATACTTCCACATCTTTAGATGAAAATAAATCATCTGCAGTTTCCTTGTGTCTGTTTGACTTTCCTGACTTGAATGTTCTTTTCAGACTCGTCCTTTTGAAGTGAAAAACACAAATTACTTCTTTCCTGTGAACTTGACAAATGTGTAACATGTGTGTACATATATGTGACACATGTGACACATTTGTATCATTATTAACAGTAATAATAGTTTAAGTTTTAATTGTTTCAATGTTCTTTTTCCAGCTAAAAACAATCGTCCACAAGATGCTCAGATGAGACAAAATCTAAATCCTGTTCCCCAGACGACAAACTGTGAGTGTTTTAAAATGTCTAAAAAGTGTATTTCATTCAGACAAATGACTCTGTTTTATTTAATGATTATTTAACTAACTCTATGAACTTAAAGTGCATCTGACAGGTTAGGCTGCTTATCTCAGTAAAAACACAGTTAATGTCGTTATATTTAAGGTTTGACTCAAAATGTTGCTTAGTTTCTTTTAGTTTTGGTGAAGTTTATAATTTTACTTCCAGATGTGACAAACTTAGAGGTAATGCCTGAAACGTTACCGAGCAACCACAATGTAACAAGGGCCAAAACTAAATGACACAATATTTCTAATTAGACGAATAAACATGAAGGGGAGACCTTTATTTTGTCAGAATATTGCTTACATTAACAGAAAGTGTTATTCCTTTCATGTAATTTTTTCCTGGATTTTTGTCTGGACTTTTCAGTGCTGATGACACTTTTATTTTCAACTTTTTCCACAAACTGTCACTGATGTAAAACTCTGATAAATATTTCGCACAGATTGTATCCACCAAACCAAGTGAGACTTAGAAAAACAAGAAAACAGCTCATCTGCTCTTTAAATGGGACATGATTTGTCTTGTCATTCTTCTGTGTTCTGGATAAATCTGTGAATAATTGTAGTTTGTTTGTTTTCAGCTGGGGAAACATCAGGTAAGTGCACATTTCATGTGTGTCAGTGTTTCATCATGTTCTTAATGTGTCATATTTTGATCTTCTCCAGATCCAGAGACACAGACACTGAGGCCTGGAGCTCCTGAGGCTGAGTCCACTGAGTGACACTGAACGCCGCTTTATTCCTCTGTTTGGTCACAACATTATTGTGTAAAACTGTGGAATGAGACGACAATGTGTTTAGGAGGGTTTAATCTGGACTATAGAGTTATCAAGATCACAGAAAATCTCCTAAATAATAAAATGTTTATTTAGGTCATTTGTTCCAACAATTTAACTAACAAACTGGCCTCTTTAGACTGTGCAGTAACAAAAGGAGAGGATCGGGGACTCCACGTAGACGTCTTCAGGAAACTCACACACACTGACCAATACCTGCCGTTTGATTTACACCTTGTTTGTTAAAATGGGAGAATACTCATCTGAATACCTTGGCATTGCTTGTGGTGTTCCCCAGGGGTCGGTGTTGGGGCCCATGCTTTTCAATGTCTATATAAATTATATATTTAATGTATCATAATCATTAAAACTAATTATCTTTGCTGCTGACACTAACATTTAATATAGTAGTTTAGATCATAATGAGCTTGTACAACAAGGATCGTGACGTCGCCCGGTATGGCGCAGCCGGGGCCCCACCCTGGAGCCAGGCCTGGGGTTGGGGCTCGAATGCGAGCGCCTGGTGGCCGGGGCCTTGCCCACGGGGCCCGGCCGGGCCCAGCCCGAAAGGACGACGTGGGTCCGCCCTCCTGTGGGCTCACCACCTGCAGAGGGTCTCATAGGGGTCGGGTGAGTAGAGGACTGGGCAGCAGTCGAGGACGGGTGTCTCGACGACCCGGTCCACGGGACACAGCATCTGGCTGTAGCGACGTGGAATGTCACCCCTCGCTGGGGGGGAAGGAGCCTGAGCTTCTGCAGGAGGTTGAGAGGTACCGGCTAGATATAGTCGGGCTCACCTCCACGCACAGCTTGGGCTCTGGTACCCAACTCCTTGAGAGGGGTTGGACCCTCCACTTCTCTGGCGTTGCCCATGGGGAGAGGCGGCGAGCTGGTGTGGGCTTGCTCATTGCCCCACAGCTCAGCCGTCACGTGTTGGAGTTCACCCCGGTGAACGAGAGGGTGGCGTCCTGCGCCTTCGGGTCGGGGACAGGTCTCTCACTGTTGTTTCGGCCTATGGGCCGAACAGCAGTGCAGAGTACCCAGCCTTCTTGGAGTCCCTGGGAGGGGTACTAGACAGTGCACCCACCGGGGACTCCGTTGTTCTCCTGGGGGACTTCAACGCCCACGTGGGTAACGCCAGTGACACCTGGAGGGGCGTGATCGGGAAGAACGGCCTCCCCCGATCTGAACCCGAGCGGTGTTTTGTTATTGGACTTCTGTGCTAGTCACAGTTTGTCCATAACGAACACCTTGTTCGAACACAAGGGTGTCCATCAGTGCACATGGCACCAGGACACCCTAGGTCGAGAGGTCGATGATCGACTTTGTTGTCGTGTCATCTGACCTTCGTCCGTGTGTTTTGGACACTCGGGTGAAGAGAGGGGCAGAGCTGT
>JAIEZT010000012.1:31729026-31786526 GCA_019594935.1 Periophthalmus modestus | reverse complement strand
ACACACACACACACACACACACACACACACACCACACACACACACACACACACACACACACACACACACACACACACACACACACACACACACACAAGCTGTGTGGGTCGGGCTTTTTTCCTTCCCGCAGATCCTGAATTTCTGTTTATTGTCGCCCTGCACAGCAGAATCTATTTATAACTACAAACAAATACACCATAAAAATAGAGTAATAAATGCAGCCTTATTTTAGCAAAAATGTGCTTGAAAAGAAACATAACGGGAGTGAATCTGCCAATATAATAATGAACCAGCGGCAGTTTTCTTTCAAGACTTTTTTTCATCTTCCGTCTCCAAATCTCTTCTGTTTGGCTCCGTTTACTGTGGCTGTAGGTGGCTAACATGGTGCACATGTGGGGTGTGCAACGGCGGACAAAGGGGGCGTGCTGCGGTGGTGCCAGTTTATAGGTTAATTGCACCTGTTATGTGCTCTGAGTAAAGGTCATCAGATTTAAAAGTAAACCATTTTCAACTCCCAACCTGTGACCGGTGTAAAATAACAGAAGGTACATACTTCCACACATTCTGGAGCTGTACCAAATTGGTCCCTTTCTGGACTCAAGTGTTCAAGACGTTGTCAGGCACGTTAAGGCTCCCCATAGACCTTCATCCAGTGACGGCTCTCTTTGGGATTATGTTGAATCCTTACCCCCTGAACAAGTACCAACAAGACTTTGTGGCCTACTGTACACTTCTCGCTCGCAGACTAGTTTTGTTAAACTGGAAAAATGCACTGCCTCCATCACACTCACAATGGATTAAAGACATTTTATACTTTATGAAAATCGAAAAGATCAGACACACGATTAATGGACGTTCCAATGGATTTTTTGAAATTTGGCAACCTTTCCTTCAATATGCAAGAGAAAAAATGGATATAATAATTTGATGGAAGCCCTGTATCTTTACAGCTTTTACTACACTTAAGTTCTTCTGCTTTACAGCTGGGGCTGCATCGTTTGCATGTAACTGTTATAAACCTATTTTGTCTCTTTTAGTTGTATTTTTTTTTTTATTATTTTTTTTTTTTTAAATCAAATTATTATTATTATTATAATATATTTTTTTATTTAATTGTTATAATAATAATAATAATAATAATAATAATAATAATATTATTATTATTATTATTATTATTATTATTATTATTATTAATAATAATAATATAATAATAATAATAATAATATAATATTATTATTATTATTATTATTATTATTAGTTTAGCTATTCAGCTTTGTTCTGTTTAGTGATGACTTTGGGGTCTTTAGTGGGAGGGTCGGGTTCTATGACATGTTTATGTATAACTTTTGTCATGATGTTCTTTTTTTGTATAACATAAAAATCTTTATAAATAAAGTGTTAAAAAAAAAAAGTAAACCATTTTCAGTTTGTTAAATCCACTTACACCATGGTCCCACTGAGAGGCGCCGTGCTTTACACAGTTTTAACGCACACCGAGGAGTACCACCACTGTGGT
Organism: Periophthalmus modestus; assembly: GCA_019594935.1. Taxonomy (NCBI): domain Eukaryota; kingdom Metazoa; phylum Chordata; class Actinopteri; order Gobiiformes; family Gobiidae; genus Periophthalmus; species Periophthalmus modestus. The sequence goes on along the minus strand of JAIEZT010000012.1, from coordinate 31,785,010 downwards.
GTATAAAACTCCGCCTCAGTGTGGTAAAACAGGGTGAAGGTGAGGTTGGATTAAGGTCCGGGGATTGGGCTGGCCACTCCATAACATTAATTTGGTTTGGAACCAAGACTTTGCTCGTTTACTTGTGTGTTTGGGGTTATTGTCTTGTTGAAATACCGATTTCAAGGACATGTCCTCTTCAGCATAAGGCAACATGACCTCTTCAAGTATTCTGACATATGCAAACTGATCCATGATCCCTAGTATGCGATAAATAGGCCCAACACCATAGTAGGAGAAACATGCCCATATCATAATGCTTGCACCACCAGGCTTCACTGTCTTCACTGTGTCCTGTGGCTTGAATTCAGAGTTTGGGAGTCGTCTCACACAGTCTGTGGCCTTTGGACCCAAAGATTTTACTCTCATCAGTCCACAAAATGTTCCTCCATTTCTCTTTAGGCCAGTTCATGTGTTCTTTGGTAAATTGTAACCACTTCTCCACATTCATTTTTTTTAACAGAGGAACTTTGCGGAAGATTCTTGAAAATAGATGAGCTTCACACAGACGTCTTCTGTCACAGCACTTACAGGTTACTCTGTCTTTGATCATCCTGGAGCTGATCATTGGCTGAGCCTTTGCCATTCTGATTATTCTTCGATCCATTTTGATGGTTGTTTTTCGTTTTCTTCCATGTCTCTCTGTTTTTTCTCTCCATTTTATGGCATTGGAGATCATTTTAGCTGAACAGCTTATAATTTTTTGCACCTCTTTATAGGTTTTCCTCTCTCCAATCAACTTTTTAATCAAAGTACACCGTTCTTCTGAACAATGTCTTCAATGACCCATTTATCTCAAATGCATGTTCAACAAGTGCTGGCTTCATCCTTAAATTGGGGCCACCTGATTGACACCTGTTCTTTTCACTAAATTGATGACCTCACTGATTGGATACCACTTTTTTTTTTTTTTACACACCCCTTTCAACTAGTTGCCCAATTGCACAGCCTTAAGAGCGTGCATATCATGAATGTTGGGTCTTGTTTTGTTTGTTAACCTGGATTATTCTGGTTAGTCACATTGTACTGCCATTCTTTTGAACAATACTGTTTACTGGCGATAATAAGAGACATAAATACTAAAACACCAGCTGACCCTTTTGACGGGCGACTGTGGAGTGGAGTGTTGGTGATCTCCAGCTCAGTGGAGTCTTCCTGGTGTTTGTGTTGTGACGAGCTTGAAGGCAGTAAACACAGAGTGACCTCACACAGCATATGAGCTCTGAGGCACCTGACTCTCACCCTCATCCCAAACCTCACCCTCGTCCTCGTCCTCATCCTCGTCCTCACCCTCGTCCTCACCCTCGTCCTCACCCTCGTCCTCACCCTCGTCTCACCCTCGTCCTCACCCTCGTCCTCACCCTCGTCCTCACCCTCGTCCTCACCCTCACCCTCACCCTAACCCTAACCCTAACCCTCACCCTAACCCTCATCAGAGCTTTTAAAGTGAGGTACCTTGCGGTTCTGCACAGATACAGCTTTGGCGTTCTGCAGACACTTCTTCTGAGGCCTCTTCACCAAACGCAGAAGCGGCTCGTCCACAAAGGAGACGCACAGCACCCCCTGGAGGACACAAGAGTATGGAGCAAGGATGGAGGAGGAGGGCGGGGCAGAAGAGGCGGCAAGGGCAGTTTGAAAGAAACACTCACACATCTGTCCATGTGTCCCAGAGTCTTTAGGTAATTTGTCCTCTGCAAGATCTAAACCTCCCTGTGTGTGTCAGATGCCCTCCCCGTGTGTCAGATGCCCTCCCTGTGTGTCAGATGCCCTCCCCGTGTGTCAGATGCCCTCCATGTGTCTCCATGGGGTCTTATTCTGTGTAAAAGCTGCTAACTCTATAGTTCTAACAAACATGTTCTGAAATGCGTGGGTTTGTTGGATTTGTTTAAAGCTCAGATTTCGGTCTCTCTCACATGTGAATGCTCCTGGAATCTGCCACGCCCGCTCTACTCCCGCCCCCTCCACTGAGACCCCGCCCCCTGTGTCAGAGGCCTTACTGTGGGCGTGTCCTGCACAGCCTCCACCTTCCTCTCGGAGTACCTCTGTCCCACCTCTGCAGAGTAACACCTGGTGTCGATCAGCCAGTCCAGAAAACACTGTGGTCTGTAAGAGAGAGAGAGACGGAGGAGAGGCACGTGAGAGAGGGAGACAGGTCACTCCAGAAACACTGTGGTCTGTGAGAGAGAGAGAGAGAGAGACGGAGGAGAGGCACGTGAGAGAGGGAGACAGGTCACTCCAGAAACACTGTGCTCTGTAAGAGAGAGAGAGACGGAGGGAGAGGCACGTGAGAGAGGGAGACAGGTCAATCCAGAAACACTGTGGTCTGTAAGAGAGAGAGAGAGAGAGACAGAGGAGAGGCACGTGAGAGAAGGAGACAGGTCAATCCAGAAACACTGGTCTGTAAGAGAGAGAGAGACGGAGGAGAGGCACGTGAGAGAGGGAGACAGGTCACTCCAGAAACACTGTGCTCTGTAAGAGAGAGAGAGGGAGGAGAGACAGAGGAAGAGAGAGAGAAAGAAAGAGACAGAGGGGGAGAGAGAGAGAGAGAGACAGAGGAGAGACAGCGGAGCGACAGAGGAAGAGAGGAGAAAAACATGTGAGAGAGGGAGACAGGTCAATCCAGAAACACTGTGGTCTGTAAGAAAGAGAGACAGAGGAAGACAGAGAGAGAGAGAGAGAGAGACAGACAGACAGACAGACAGAGACAGACGAGAGACAGAGAGGGGGAGTAGAGGAGAGACAAGAGGAAGAGAGAGAGACAGAGGAAGAGTGAGAGAGAGAGAGACAGGTTAATCCAAAATCACTGTGGTGTGTGGGAGAGAGAGTGATATCAGTCTGGTCCACACTCCCTCCATCGCACCTCGAGCCAGAACAATCGTCCAATCAGATTGGTTTATTTCTGTGACACGTGTGAAATGAAGGAGCTCACTGGTCACCATCATTTACAAACAGAATGACATGTTCTCAGCTCAGATGAAGAGTGGGACAGTCTTGGACACACATGCTCCTCTTCACTGAGGCTGTATTATATTGTGGTTTTGTTCTATCCAAACACGTGCCACTGCATCAATGACTCTGTGTTCACTATAAAATAAAACTTATCTGACTATAACAGAAGTCTGACCAGGGCGTAGTAGGACAGAGTGGAGCCGATGTAGAGCACGAGCTGGATGAAGCTGAAGCGTCCGGCCTGGAACACAAAACAGACAAAACAAAGAGGAGTCAGCCGAGAGCTCTGACCAAGCATCAGGGAAACAGATTTTACACCATTTGTCTTGTTAAAGAAATCTCTCAAGTTTGTTTCTAAAAAGACAGAATATAAAAGTGTATTTTAAAAGACACACTAAACTTATTTAGGGGAGTTTCAACAGACCTGACCGAAAACCATCACATCGAAGCGGATCCCAAACGCTTTGTACAAAGTCCTCTCCTCCGACCCGTTCACCACATGGTACCGAGCAAACCTGCAACAAGACCTGGGTCAGACATGGGCCAGTCCTGGGCCAGTCCTGGGCCAGTCCTGGGCCAGTCCTGGGCCAGTCCTGGGCCAGTCCTGGGCCAGTCCTGGTCTAGTCCTGGTCTAGTCCCGGGTCAGTCCTGGGTCAGTCCAGGGCCAGTCCAGGGTCAGTCCTGGGTCAGACCTGTAGTTGAGTCCCGGGGACAGGGTCTTGTTGGACTCTTTCTGGTCCACTCGTCTGAAGCTGTACTGGGGCAGACAGCGGCTGGTCAGAGGGTCCAGGTTACAATCCCACTTTATCTGCACAGCTATGACTCCCCCCTGTGGACACAATGTGCATTACTCTGAGCCAAACTGTCTCTGCAGACTCTGTTAAAGTAATCAAGTATTGAAAATCAGATACTAATCCACACTAAAACTAGTATCAAAACTGGATACTCATTTACACAAAAAAAAAAAAAAAAAAAAAAAAAAAAGTCCCAGACAGAAACAAGCCTTTCCTGAAAATGTTTATAGTGATGTTGAGCTGTATCTTTCATAAGACACAGACTAGTATATACACGATGGACCAGTATGAACCTACTGGACACTGAGATCACACACATATAACACACATGGAATAGAAAACAAAGTACAAACATTTAATGTGGAGCATCACAGTATACTCTCTAAAGAAAGAGGGTTTTTATCATCATCGTGGTTCATTCGTGGAGTGGTATCGAACATCAAGTTATTTCCTTAGTTATCAAATCGAGTTTGAAATTTTTGTATCGTGACAACACTAGTCCCTGTACATCTTCAAATCCAGGAAGGTCTAGAATGCCCTTATTTGGGACAGTTCAGTTGACCCAAATGGACCCTGTGTCTCCCTGATTGAGTAATCCGCCTGTCAGTCACACCCCAGAACTAAACCAGGACTAAACCGGGACTAAACCGGGACTAAACCGGGTCTAAGCCGGGACTAAACCGGGACTAAGCCGGGACTAAGCCGGGACTAAGCCGGGACTAAGCCGGGTCTAAACCGGGTCTAAACCGGACTAAACCAGGTCTAAACCAGGTCTGAACCAGGTCTGAACCAGGACTAAACCAGGACTAAACCAGGACTAAACCAGGACTAAACCAGGACTAAACCAGGACTAAACCAGGACTAGACCAGGACTAGACCAGGACTAGACCAGGACTAGACCAGGACTAAACCAGGACTAAACCAGGACTAAACCAGGTCTAAACCAGGTCTAAACCAGGTCTAAACCAGGTCTAAACCAGGACTAAACCAGGTCTAAACCAGGTCTAAACCAGGTCTAAACCAGGACTAAACCAGGACTAAACCAGGACTAAACCAGGTCTAAACCAGGACTAAACCCTCAGATCTGGTTATGATCCTGATCAGGACCTGTGTGAAAGTCTCTGCTGCCTGTTCTGCCCAGGCTGGACACTTTGTTTTGTGTAAATCAAAGTGTATTTTTCCCCTGTTTTGAAGCATGAATCGTAGTTTCCGGACTATAAGCCGCTACTTTTTTTCCCTACACTTTAGAAACTGCGGCTTATGGTGCAGTTCGGCTTATTCTTTTTTTTTCCATAAGATATACAGTGGTCCCTCATCTATTACGTTCCAAAAATAACCTGCATAAATGAAAAAGTAGTTTCTCAGTTCCTCTGTCCCCGCCTCTTCGTCCTGGAGCCGCTGTAATGTCCCGTAATGTTCTTTTTCCTACAGTCACTGATCCACAAACTAAAGCAAACTCCATCCACATGATTACAACTATTTTTGCTCCTTGTTAAAAATGTTATTTCTTTTTTTATCGTGATGTCTCGTCTTCATCACGTGGGACTCGCCTCTATAAAAACACGTTTTATTCTGAGCTCAAACTGAGAGCTCTGCTGCAGCTCTGAGATGTTCCTGTGAAAAGAGGAACTGAGCCAATCGTTTCCTTAAATTTAAAAATACACTTTTAAAATGCTGACGGTTTGATTTCAGACGCTGCAGATTTAGGGGGAGCAGGTCAGACAGGAGAGCAGGAGGGCCGACATGTGGTGGGACGTGGAGAGGCTAAACTAACTGCGATAATGGGATTTCAGATTAATATTTAACGCAGATGGAGCAGCTCAAATGAATCTTGTTAAAATGCTGACTTTTGTTGCAAGTTCTTGGATTGAGACATTGGCTCCGGGTAAATGCTCACTGTGGTTGTCAGATTTTTGAAGTTAAAGGATTATAAAAATGATCTATAAACTGTTGGATGTCTCTGCTCGTGGTCCCTCTGAAACTCATATCTAATTTAGACAAAGATCGGACCTGCTACCATACACTTTATATATAAATGGACACGGCTAACCTGCTGTAATAAAAGTGCCATGAATAACCTTCTCCACATGAGTGACAGGTGCTTGAGTGACAGGTGCTTGAGTGACAGGTGCTTGAGTGACAGGTGCTTGAGTGACAGGTGCTTGAGTGACAGGTGCTTGAGTGACAGGTGCAGTACCTCCACAGCGAGCTCGTGGAAGTTCTCGCCCGCCTCCTTCACCATGTCCCCCAGTCTGAAGATGGGACACAGCCGGTCCAGTTTACGCTCACAGCTCCTCAGGTACGACTCACTCATCCAGGGGAGAATGTTCCTCCTACAAGACCACGAGAACTGAACTAGAACTAGACCAGGACTAGACCAGGACTAAACCAGGACTAAACCAGGGAGGAACCAGGACTGGACCAGGACTAGACCAGGACTAGACCAGGACTGGACCAGGACTGGACCAGGACTGGACCAGGACTGGACCAGGACTGGACCAGGACTGGACCGGGACTAGACCGGCACTAGACCGGCACTAGACCGGCACTAGACCGGGACTGGACCGGGACTGGACCGGGACTGGACCGGGACTGGACCGGGACTGGACCAGGGAGGAACCAGAACTAGACCAGGACTAGATCAGGACTGAACCAGGCCAAAAGTGACAAATAAAACTGAATTTGATCAGAATTTTATCTGAAATTTGAAATCACTTGATTTAAAGTGTCTCAGGACCCTCAGATCTGGTTATGATCCTGGTCAGGTTATGATCCTGGTCAGGACCTGTCTGGAGGTGTGGTTCTGACCTGATATAGTTGAACGCAGGGAAGCGGATGTTGTTCTTGATGAGGACAGTGAAGTTCTCAGCTGCTGCCACAAGAGCCGGTCTGAAACACACACATCTGTTAGTGCTGGTCTAGTGCTGGTCTAGTGCTGGTCTAGTGCTGGTCTAGTGCTGGTCTAGTGCTGGTCTAGTGCTGGTCTAGTGCTGGTCTAGTGCTGGTCTAGTGCTGGTCTAGTGCTGGTCTAGTGCTGGTCTAGTGCTGGTCTAGTGCTGGTCTAGTGCTGGTCTAGTGCTGGTCTAGTGCTGGTCTAGTGCTGGTCTAGTCCTGGTCTAGTCCTGGTCTAGTCCTGGTCTAGTCCTGGTCTAGTCCTGGTCTAGTCCTGGTCTAGTCCTGGTCTAGTCTTGGTCTAGTCCTGGTCTAGTCCTGGTCTAGTCCTGGTCTAGTCCTGGTCTAGTCCCAGTTTATAGCAAAAGCCGAAGTTAACTGGACAAATCATAGTAGGAGTGAAGACGTTTTGCTGCTCATCCAAGTCTCTTCTTCAGTTCTGGTCATATTGCTGCTGGACACTTCCTTACGTCTGTCTGAAGGGAGGAGCCAACTACCCTGTAACTGTAAACATCTATTTTCTCCAGTTTCAGCCTTAATGGCCCTATTCATTCCTTTAATGGCCCTACTGGCTCGCTCTATTGTTCCCATTGTTCCCTTGTTTCCTTTGGGTCTGAGGATGGAGTTATAGATGAGGGGTAGATTATGTCTAAGGCCCCCATTCATGTTCAAGGAAGGACTGTCTTTTTAACAGCTTCTTTAATTTCCCTCTCAGACCATTTTTTCTCTGGCTAAGATCTGTACCTCACTAGTCCTGGTCCAGTCCTGGTCTAGTCCTGGTCTAGTCCTGGTCTAGTCCTGGTCCAGTCCTGGTCCAGTCCTGGTCCAGTCCTGGTCCAGTCCTGGTCCAGTCCTGGTCCAGTCCTGGTCCAGTCCTGGTCCAGTCTTGCTCTAATCCTGCTCTAGTCCCGGTCCAGTCCTGGTCTAGTTCTGGTCTAGTTCTGGTCTAGGACCTGGGAGGGCTGGTCTTGGTTTCCACTGGGCACCAGGCTGAGATCTCACAGGTTTTCTTCAGGATGTCAAACTTCACACATGCTCCAGTCTGGACCCCTGAAAGAAATCAGATATTTAAAGTAGTAGTAGTAGTAGTAGCAGTAGTAGTAGTAGTAGTCATAGTAGTAGTAGCTGTTGTAGTAGTAGCAGTAGCAGTCATAGTAGTAGTAGCTGTTGTTGTTGTAGTAGTAGCAGTAGCAGTCATAGTAGTAGTAGCAGCAGCTGTTGTTGCAGTAGTAGCTGTTGTTGTAGTAGTAGCAGTAGTAGTCATAGTAGTAGTAGCTGTTGTAGTAGTAGTAGCAGTCGTAGTATATGCATCTGTAGTACTTGTGGAGTGTGGTACATAGGTGACACATTCCTCTGCCTCTTGTGGACTCTTTGCACTCTGCTCTTTTTTTTTCTCAGAGGAGGATGTCATTTTACACCAGATGCCCTCCCTCTCCAGGCCATCTGATCACTGGGGCTGTAGTGGATATGGAGAGGCGTCTTTGCCCAGTGGCACAACAGCAGTATACAGTCAAAACACGTGTCAGGTTAAAGTGTACCGTGGCTCTGCTTCTCTCCCAGACTCCTCTCTCACAGTCTTTTATCGGAGCGACAGGCGCGGCCCCTCACAGGCACCTGCACAAACACACACACACATGCTGCGTTTCCATGCTTCTGGGGACAATCCTGGGGTGTTCTGCATGTATGTCTATGGTGGAATGTTCAGCAGTTACCATGGTGACACAATGCACACATTAGCAAATGCTGACAAAAAAAAAAAAGTTTTAAGAGAAGCCTGAAAAACTACAAACTGGATTTAAAAAGTAAATTTTTAGGAGCCTGTGATCAGTCCAAGTGTCCATGGTCCTGTTCAGAAGTTTGATTTTACACAAAAAGGTGAGAGTGACTAACTGAAAAACTGTTGGCTAATGCTAATGCTAATGCTAGCTACCTTGTGACTGTAATATTATTTGAGAGGGTCTTGTTTAACAGCACAGATCATCTCACCTGTTGTAGTTCAGATAAGTCAGGTCTTTATGGTCACACTGTGTTAAAACAAACCTCAGATTAAACAAAGTCCCAGACAGAGCAGTGCCTACAGTTAACATCAAATAATCAGGGAATATTGATGATGTCAGCTGCAGAGTCTCTAAATATATAAAAGTACGACAAAAGTTCTCCAGTCCTGATGTAAATGTACTACAGTCCTGAAAGTACTATAGACTTGCAGTAAAAGTACTCCAGTCCTAGTGTAAAAGTACTCCAGTCCTAGTGTAAAAGTACTACAGTCCTGATATAAAAGTACTAGTAAAAAAGTACTACAGTCCTGATATAAAAGTACTACAGTCCTGATGTAAAAAGTACTACAGTAAAAGTACTACAGTCCTGTGTAAAAGTACAGTCCTGATGTAAAAGTACTACAGTCCTGCCTCACCTCGGCACAGCGGCCCTGCCTCTGGCCCTGGGTCACGATCAGGTTGGTCGCCACAAAGAACGAGTTTTTATCCTGGAACGAAAATAAACCAAACACATCTCTGACCAGTCCAGATTATTTTAAATCCTCCCTGTTCAAACTGTTCAGATCTTTCTCCATGTCCTAGTCGTTTCTTGTCGTTGAGCCTCTGAAGTTGTATTTGGAGTGATTCATGTTTGAGTTTAATCTTTAATGCACTATTTTCAACACGCCATGTTGCCGATCAACCCCCGTTTAACCTCCACCGGTACTGTGACACGCCCATTGTGACGTACACGCCCACTGCGACACGCCCACTGCGACACGCCCACTGCGACACGCCCACTGCGACACGCCCACTGCGACACGCCCACTGCGACACGTCCACTGCGACACGTCCACTGCGACACGCCCACTGCGACACGTCCACTGCGACACGCCCACTGCGACACGCCCACTGCGACACGCCCACTGCGACACGCCCCCTGCGACACGCCCACTGCGACACGCCCACTGTGATGTCCGCTCTTCCTTCTCGTTTTATTTTCTTAATCGGTGATACTCGTAGGATTCGGCAGCGTCGCGTTGTCATTTTGGTATAAGTGTAAAAAATGTGCTGCTCTAGTGTGACGTGCTCTGTCCATAGGGGGCGCTACAGCATGCGGCACTTTGTTGTGATGAGGTTTACAGCGACGTCAGCTCCAATTGGACACCGCACTTTTCAAATGCAGGAGTCAGCGGATTTGTTTCTTTTCTGAAGTCGTTTTAGATGAATTGTGTGATTATTATTGAAACTACAGAGACTCAGCAGGGCCGGTGTAAAGAGAGTTGGACCTGAGAGGGGAGGCTGTAGTCCACCGTGTCCCAGGACACTCGTCCGATCCCGGGCACAAACACCTCAGACACGCCCTTCACTTTGGACGTGACGGAGCTCACCACCAACTCAAACTCCTGATACCTGCGATTCCACAGCAGCAGCACACTGAGAGAGGGAGGAAAAGAGGAGGAGGGGAGAGAGGGAGGAGGAGAGGAGGAGAGAGAGGGGGAGGAGGAGAGGAGGGAGGAGAGGAGGAGGGAGGAGGAGAGAGGGAGAGAGAGAGGAGGAGAGAGAGGAGGGAGGGGAGAGGGGAGGAGAGAGGGACGAGGAGAGGAGGAGGGGAGAGAGGGATGAGGAGAGGGAGGAGGGGAGAGAGGAGGAGGAGAGGGAGGAGGGAGAGAGGGAGAGGGATGAGGAGAGGGAGGAGGAGGAGAGAGAGAGAGGGGAGGAAAGAGGGAGGAGAGGAGAGAGAGGATGAGGAGAGGAGGAGAGAGAGAGGAGGAGGAGAGGAGGAGGGGAGAGAGGGATGAGGAGAGGAGGAAGGGAGAGAGAGAGGAGGAGAGGGAGGAGGAGAGGAAAGAGGGAGAAAAAGAGGAGGAGAGGAGAGAGGGAGAGGAGGAGGAGAGGAGGAGGAGGGAGAGGAGAAGATGAGAGAGGAAGGAGGAAAAGAGGATGGACGGGGGAGAGGGAGGAGGAGAGAAGGCGGGAAGAGGGAGGAGAGGGAGGAGGAGAAAAGAGGAGGGGAGAGATGAGACAGAAGAGGAGGGGAGAGAGGAAGGCGGAGAGGAGAAGGCAAGAGAGGGAGGAGGAAAAGAGGACGGGAGAGAAGGAGGATGAGAGGAGGAAGAGAGAGAGGGAGGTGGAGGAGAGAGAGGGAGGAGGAAAAGAGGACAAGAGGGGAGAAGAGAAGGAGGAGGAAAAGAGGACAAGATGGGAGAGAGAAGAGTGGGAGGAGAAGGAGAGAGGGGGGAGAGAGAAGAGAAGGAGCAGTTTCAAAACACAGTAGAGCACTTCCTGTATTACAACATGACGTCACAAGGTGGAACAGAGTGTTTTCAGTTTGAGAAAAGAACTCAGTGTGTGTGTGAATGAAACAAAACACAACTCCAGGTCTGTTTGTGATGAGGAAACAACATTAGAACAGATCAGAGAGCAGTGCATTATGGGTCTTTAAGTCCAGACTCACCATATGACGACCAGGATGGTTCCGTTCAGAGCCCACTTCAGAGACCCGAGGCGCACGCTCTGGATCCGGACCAGTTTGGTGGTTTCATACTGGCACAAGCCCCGGAGACACGAGCACCGCATTCTGGCTCCAGTCCCACCGGCTCTAGTCCCGCTCTGGTCCCGCTCTGGTCCCGCTTTAGTCCCGCTTTAGTCCCGATCTGATCTAGACCTAGTCCCAGTTGAGTCCCCGTTCGCGGTGGTTCAGGTCCGGTCCGCTGGTTCTGTCTACAGCCTCCGTGTCTCTTCCTGTCTCCGGTCACATGGCTCTCCTCCTCCGCAGCTGTGCGACTCTCCTCATCAGCCCGAGCCCAGAGCAGGACCGCGGGGCAGATGAGCGGGGCAGATGTGCGGGGGCGGGGGACTCGGTTTACGCCCGAACAGGACAGAACCGGGCAGCGCGCGCACTTTAACACGGGCTTTGTTTGAAACTAAACCAGATTCAAACTTCACTGACACTAACTTCACATGTGTGACACAAACGGACGCTCTGTCCCGCGGAAATCGTGTCTTGGCTCCGTGAGAGGAGCGGGGGCACACAATGAATTCTTCCCGGACAAAGAGCCTTGTGTTCGGTCAGAGAGGAGGAGGAACATCGGCCTCTGCGTCTCCCCATCTGTGTCCGTCACTCACCACAAGAGTGTCCAGGAGAGGGCGCTATATGCACAGGACACGAGGGGACACAGGGGGACACGAGGGGATGAGAGGGGACACCAGAGAATGAGAGGGGACACAAGAGGATGAGAGGGGACACGGGGGGACACGAGGGGATGACAGGGGACAGGACAGGATGAGAGGGGACATGAGGCGATGCGGGGGGGACACAAGAGGATGAGAGGGGACACAGGGGGGACATGAGGGGATGAGAGGGGACACAAGAGAATGAGAGGGGACACAAGAGGATGAGAGGGGACACGGGGGGGACACGAGAGGATGAGAGGGGACACGAGGGGATGAGAGGGAGCACAAGCGGATGAGAGGGGACATGGGGAGACATGAGAGGGGACACGGGTGGATATGAGAGGATGCGAGGGGACACGACAGGATGAGAGGGGACACAGGGGGACATGAGAGGATGAGGGGACACGGCGGGACACGAGAGGATGAGAGGGGACACGGGGGGGATACGAGAGGAGGATGAGAGGGGACACGGGGGGGACACTAGAGGATGAGAGAGGACACGGGGGGACACGAGAGGATGAGAGGGGACACGGGGGGACACGACAGGATGAGAGGGGACACAGGGGGGACATTAGAGGATGCTGAGGGGACACAAGAGGATGAGAGAGGACACGAGAGGACACGAGGGGACACGGGGGGACATGAGGGGACACAGGGGCCGAGTCTGCGGTGAACACCCATCCGGAGGTGTGTGCACCAGGGAGGGCATCTGGTGTAAATATAAAATCTTATGAATCACTCTCATCTGTAAGAACACCCCAAAGGAAGAGAGGCCTTGGTCTGACCAGAGGAAACCTGTCTCTGTGCCCTTAAGCAGGACACTTCTCTCACTGCCTGTGGAGATGAGGTTATTTTACCAAGTTCAAATTCATTCATTCAAATCAAATCGATGGTGAAAAGCCGTTTATTGAACCATTTCAACAGAGTGTCAGATCATCGACGGGACAGCGCCCTCTACTGGTACTGCTCCAACTCAGACAGACGCTCCTCTGACCTAGACCGGACCAACGAGACCGGACCTGACCTAGAGACAACAAGGTTTTAATACAGAAAGCAGACAGGAGGAGAGCCAGAGGAGGAGAACCAGAGGAGGAGAACCAGAGGAGGAGAACCAGAGGAGAAGAGCCAGGGGAGCAGATCCAGAGGAAGAGAGCCAGAGGAGGAGAACCAGAGGAGGAGAGGATCAGAGGAGCAGAGCCAGAGGAGGAGAACCAGAGGAGCAGAGCCAGAGGAGCAGAGCCAGAGGAAGAGAGCCAGAGGAGGAGAGGACCAGAGGAGTAGAGTCAGAGGAGCAGAGAGGAGCAGAGGATTGACCTGTGAGATGGGTGCAGTGCAGAGGGTGGTGCAGAGGGTGGTGCAGATGGTGCAGAGGAGGTCTGGAAAACGTTGCAGCATCTCACACACGTCAGGAGGAACAGAGGGTTGGTCAGATTTCTCCTTCTCCGCTCACTGTTCTCCCTGGAACAAGCAGAGGTCAGATCTTAAAGTTCCTCTATTACACAAAATTGATTCTCAAAATGCTCTGCTCCACCTTGTGATGTCATGAATTGTTTTTTTCAAGTTACCAGCTCCTTTAGTTCAGTAGAGATTGATAATTCCAGGGCTAAAATCATCCAAATTATTCCAAATGAAGGTGTACGGAGTTTAAAAACACAGTGGAGCACTTCCTGTATTACCACATGATGACATCACAAGGTGTAACAGAGTTTCAGTGTGATGAAAATGATGAGCGTTGCCATAGAAATTAACAATGTAAAACAAAATATTACATTAGAATGTGAGTGTGTTTTGACCTGATGTCAGACGCCTTCTCTCCGTGAAAGTGACGCATAGAGAACAGAACCAAGTCCGAGTCTGAGATCTGAGACGAGGAGGTGTGAAGGAGGTCCAGCATCTTCTGCACCAGAGGGGAGGAGGAGGTCTGACGGGTCTAAATGAGAGAGGGAGGAGAAGAGTGAGAGGAGAGAGGAGGGGTCTAGAGGAAAGAAGAGAAGAACAATGAGAGGAGGACCAGAGGAGGAGGTGCAGAGGAGGTCCAGCATCTTCTGCACCAGAAAGAGGAGGTGCTCTGAGGGGTCTAGAGGTGAGAGAGAGAAGAGAACAGTGTGAGGAGAGAGGAGCGGTATAGAAGAGCGATGGGGAGAACAATAAAAGGAGGAGTGGAGGTCCAGAGGAGGTCCAGAGGAGGTTCAGAGGAGGTTCAGAGGAGGTTCAGAGGAGGTTCAGAGGAGGTTCAGAGGAGGTCCAGTGGAGGCGAGGAGTCTGGGGAGGAGGAAGTGGAGTCTGGGGAGAGGGAGGTGGAGTCTGGGGAGGAGGAGGTGGAGTCTGGGGAGAGGGGGAATGTCTAGAGAGGGAGGTAGAGTCTGAGGAGAGGGAAGTGTCTGGGGAAGAAGATAGAATCTGGGGCGGAGGAGGTGGAGTCTGGGGAGAGGGAGATGGAGTCTGGGGAGGAGGAGGTGGAGTCTGGGGAGAGGGAGGAGTCTGGAGAGAGGGAGGTGGAGTCTGGTGAGGAGGAGGTGGAGTCTGGGGAGAGGGAGGAGTCTGGGGAGAGGGAATGTCTAGAGAGGAAGGTGGAGTCTGGAGAGAGGGAGGTGGAGTCTGGGGAGAAGAAGGTGGAGTCTGGGTAGAGGGTGGAGTCTGTGGAGAAAAGGGAGGAGTCTGGGGAGAGGAGAATGTCTAGAGAGGGAGGTGGAGTCTGAAGAGAGGGAGGTGGAGTCTAGGGAGGAGAAGGTGGAGTCTGGGGAGAGGGGGAATGTCTAGAGAGGGAGGTAGAGTCTGAGGAGAGGAAAGTGTCTGGGGAAGAAGATAGAATCTGGGGCGGAGAAGGTGGAGTCTGGGGAGAGGGTGGAGTCTGTGGAGAAAAGGGAGGAGTCTGGGGAGAGGAGAATGTCTAGAGAGGGAGGTGGAGTCTGAAGAGAGGGAGGTGGAGTCTAGGGAGGAGAAGGTGGAGTCTGGGGAGGAGGAGGTGGAGTCTGGGTAGAGGGAGGAGTCTGGGGAGCGGGAGGTGGAGTCTGGGGAGGAGGAGGTGGAGTCTGGGGAGAGGGAGGTGGAGTCTGGGGAGAGGGGGAGTACCTCTATGATTTCCTGTAGCACCTCTGTAGCTCTCTTCATGCTCCTCTCTGTGCGTCTCCTCCTCTTACTCTCGCTCCTCTGCTCCTCCTTCAGTCTCTGGACCTCCTCACTGAGCTGGTTCTGCTCCTGGGACAGCTCCTCACACTCATCACTGAAATAGAATTAAACACAGATCTACACGTCAGTCATACACAGAAGTAAAAAGTACTGTTCAAATGCAGGTTGTTGTTGTAGTAGTAGTAGTAGTAGTAGCAGTAATAGTAGTAATAGTAATAGTAGTAGTAGTAGTAGTAGTAGTAGCAGTAATAGTAGTAGTAGTAGTATTAGTAGTAGTAGTAGCAGTAATAGTAGTAGTAGTAGTAGTAGTAGTAGTAGTACTAGTAGTAGGGGTCACTGTGTGTGACCCCTGACCCCATCTGGAGTATGACATCATCACATTCTACATGTGAACTTCCAACTGATACTTTGCAGTGGCATCACGCTGGGGGGATTCTGCATGTATCTCTATGGCGGAATGTTCAGCAGTTACCATGGAAACACGATGCACACATCAGCAAACAGAGTCAAAAGAGCTTTGAGATCGTCTGAAGACTCAAGAAAAAATACAAAATAGGAGCCTGTGATTAATCTGAGCGTTAGTGATCCTGGTAAGGATTTGATTTACAACAGTTTAGTCAGGTTTAGTCTGGTTTATTCTGGTTTAGTCTGGTTTAGTCTGGTTTAGTCGGGTTTAGTCGGGTTTAGTCGGGTTTAGTCTGGTTTACTCTGGTTTAGCCTGGTTTAGCCTGGTTTAGTCTGGTTTAGTCTGTTTTAGTCTGGTTTAGTCTGTTTTAGTTTGGTTTGGTTTAGTCTAGTTTAGTCGGGTTTAGTCGGGTTTAGTCTGGTTTACTCTGGTTTAGTCTGGTTTAGCCTGGTTTAGTCTGTTTTAGTCTGGTTTAGTCTGGTTTAGTCTGGTTTAGTCTATTTTAGTCTGGTTTAGTCTGGTTTAGTCGGGTTTAGTCGGGCTTAGTCTGGTTTAGTCTGGTTTAGCCTGGTTTAGTCTGGTTTAGTCTGGTCTAGACTGGTTTAATCTGGTTTAGTTCAGTTGGTGTCTGAGCATCACCTGAGTTTGTGGGTCTGTCTGGTTTTGTCTGGTTTAGTTTGGTTTAGTCTGTTTTAGTCTGGTTTAGTCTGGTTTAGCCTGGTTTAGTCTGGTTTAGTCTGGTTTAGACTGGTTTAGTCTGTTTAAGTCTGGTTTAGCCTGGTTCAGTCTGGTTTAGTCTGTTTTAGTCTGGTTTAGTATGGTTTAGTTTAGTTGGTGTCTGAGTGTTACCTGAGTTTGTGGGTGAGCTCCAGAGAATTCATCTTCTGCCTGCTCAGACTCAACCTCTTCCTGTTCAATTCCGTCACCCGCCGGGACAACCTCCGTAAGTCCTGCACAAACAGACCCGGATCAGACCCGGATCAGACCCGGATAAGACCCGGATCGGACCCGGATCAGACCCAGATAAGATCCGGATCAGACCCGGATCAGACCTGGTCTAGTCCTGGTTCAGTCCTGGTCCAGACCTGGATCAGGGCCTTGTTGGTTCCTCTCAGGTTC
Source organism: Periophthalmus modestus (assembly GCA_019594935.1). Taxonomy (NCBI): domain Eukaryota; kingdom Metazoa; phylum Chordata; class Actinopteri; order Gobiiformes; family Gobiidae; genus Periophthalmus; species Periophthalmus modestus. Next base: position 31,768,529 of record JAIEZT010000012.1, on the reverse strand, counting down.
TTGTAGCTCTGTCTCTTGAGCTCTGTGTTCTTGCAGAGTGCCTCCTGGTTTTGGCTCATGACAGTGATGGCGTCGTGGAGCTCGGCCGTGTGCCCCAGGACATCTGTGACCTCCGAGAAGCACCTGTCGTTCTGCTCCAGCTCACTTTCCCACAGCAACATGAGCGACGCCTGCACCTCCTGCCTCTTATCCAACACCAGCCTGTCACAGTGGCAGAGTGGTTAGCCCTGACAGAGTGGCAGAGTGGTTAGCCCTGACAGAGTGGCAGAGTGGTTAGCACCTGACTCTAATTCAGAAATTCTATGATAATAGTGAATCTCTGATTTGAAGATAAGCCTAGTATATTATCTACCAAATAAGTGTAAGGTGATACTTCTGCACCTGTGTGTTTAAAGTTGCACCATGTAACTTTTCTGATTGAGCGTTCACCACCTGCTCGTTTCCATGGAGATATTATTGTTGCGACTGGAATGTTCCACAGTATATGGCCCCTGATCTGGTCTCTTTTGCTAAGCAGGGCTGGGCCTGGTCAGTACTCGGATGGGAGACCGTGGGGCTGGATCTAGTGCAAACTGCCGTTGTGTCCTTAGGCAAGACACTTCACTCACACAGCCCAGTGTGAATGTGGTGTGTGAGTGCTGGTGGTGGGAGGGGCACAGTGAGCCTCACTACACACACTCACACTCACTCCACATCTTTATACAGTCTGTGGTACCATCTGAAAGACTCCATTTTGTCCTGTGTGTGTCTGTGAGTGTGTGTGTCTCTGTGTGTCTCTGTGTAGTGTATTGTGTGTGTGTATGTGTGTGTGTGTGTGTGTGTGTGTGTGTGTGTGTGTGTGTGTGTGTCTGTGTTGTGTATTGTGTGTGTGTGTGTGTGTGTGTGTGTCTCTGTGTGGTGTATTGTGTGTGTGTGTGTGTGTGTCTCTGTGTTGTGTATTGTGTGTGTGTGTGTGTGTGTGTGTGTCTGTGTGTGTCTGTGTGTGTGTGTCTCCGTGTTGTGTATTGTGTGTGTGTCTGTGTCTCTGTGTGGTGTATTGTGTGTGTGTCTCTGTGTGGTGTATTGTGTGTGTGTGTGTCTCTGTGATGTATGTGTGTGTGGCTCTGTGTTGTGTATTGTGTGTGTTGTACAATTGTGTGTGTAGTTGTGTTACTTTTTGAGCTGTGTGTCTTTGCGCTGCTCCTCCTCCTTCTCCATGTTCTCCAGCGCAGCCTCGTGCTCCTGCTCTTCTCTGACAAGATCCTGATCCAAGTCCGAGATCTGAGCCAGAACCAGCGCCTTCTGCTGGGAGAACCGCTCCTCTGCACACACACACACACACACACACACACACACGCACACGCACACGCACACACACACACACACACACTATTAACTGTGACACAACATATTTAGATCACCATGTTTCCTTTTATTGTTTTGAAAAAGCCACTCCCCCTGTGCTAAGTCACTCCCCCTTCAGAGCACTGACACAACACAATCAGCTGCATCCCACTAATGAAACTACTGCACATCACATCAGGTTTGTCCAGTTGCGTTTTGTATCACGTTTTTGGATATTTATGGAGAATTGTCATGTGGGAGCATGGGTGATGTAGGCTTGTGGGTGGGGCTTAGTACAGGCTCGTACTGCTAAACACAAGGAGGGTTCGAATAGGACCCGGGAGAGATTGCTAGATTACTTAAATATACATGGATGACATCTGAAAGCTCTTCATGTTTTTGATGAGGAACAGCGTTCAACATTGGAGAAACAAAAAGTTCGTTTGACATAATCCCTTTAATACCACTAATACTCACCACAGGCCTGACCCTCACCACACGCCTGACCCTCACCACACGCCTGACCCTCACCACACGTCTGACCCTCTGACCCTCACCACACGTCTGACCCTCACCACAGGCCTGACCCTCACCACACGTCTGACCCTCTGACCCTCACCACACGTCTGACCCTCTGACCCTCACCACACGCCTGACCCTCACCACACGCCTGACCCTCACCACACGTCTGACCCTCTGACCCTCACCACACGTCTGACCCTCACCACAGGCCTGACCCTCACCACACGTCTGACCCTCTGACCCTCACCACACGTCTGACCCTCTGACCCTCACCACACGTCTGACCCTCACCACACGTCTGACCCTCACCACACGCCTGACCCTCACCACACGCCTGACCCTCACCACACGCCTGACCTTCACCACAGGCCTGACCCTCACCACACGTCTGACCCTCTGACCCTCACCACACGTCTGACCCTCTGACCCTCACCACACGTCTGACCCTCACCACACGTCTGACCCTCACCACAGGCCTGACCCTCACCACACGTCTGACCCTCTGACCCTCACCACACGCCTGAACACACCTGACCCTCACCACACGTCTGACCTCACCACCACAGGCCTGACCCTCACCACACGTCTGACCCTCTGACCCTCACCACACGTCTGACCCTCTGACCCTCACCACACGTCTGACCCTCACCACACGTCTGACCCTCACCACACGCCTACCCTCACCACACGTCTGACCCTCACCCACACGTCTGACCCTCTGACCCTCACCACACGCCTGACCCTCACCACACGTCTGACCCTCTGACCCTCACCACACGTCTGACCCTCACCACACGCCTGACCCTCACCACACGTCTGACCCTCTGACCCTCACCACACGTCTGACCCTCTGACCCTCACCACACGTCTGACCCTCTGACCCTCACCACACGTCTGACCCTCACCACACGTCTGACCCTCACCACACGCCTGACCCTCACCACACGTCTGACCCTCACCACACGTCTGACCCTCTGACCCTCACCACCACACGCCTGACCCTCACCACACGTCTGACCCTCTGACCCTCACCACACGTCTGACCCTCACCACACGCCTGACCCTCACCACAGTCTGACCCTCTGACCCTCACCACACGCCTGACCCTCACCACACGTCTGACCCTCACCACACGTCTGACCCTCACCACACGTCTGACCCTCTGACCCTCACCACACGCCTGACCCTCACCACACGTCTGACCCTCACCACACGCCTGACCCTCACCACACGTCTGACCCTCACCACACGCCTGACCCTCACCACACGCCTGACCCTCACACACACGCCTGACCCTCACCACACGTCTGACCCTCACCACACGCCTGACCCTCACCACACGCCTGACCCTCACCACACGTCTGACCCTCACCACACGCCTGACCTCACACACACGTCTGACCCTCACCACACGCCTGACCCTCACCACACGTCTGACCCTCACCACACGCCTGACCCTCACCACACGTCTGACCCTCACCACACGCCTGACCCCTCACCACACGTCTGACCCTCACCACACGTCTGACCCTCACCACACGCCTGACCCTCACCACACGTCTGACCCTCACCACACGTCTGACCCTCACCACACGCCTGACCCTCACCACACGTCTGACCCTCACCACACGCCTGACCCTCACCACACGTCTGACCCTCACCACACGCCTGACCATCACCACACGTCTGACCCTCACCACACGTCTGACCCTCACCACACGTCTGACCCTCACCACACGTCTGACCCTCACCACACGCCTGACCCTCACCACACGTCTGACCCTCACCACACGCCTGACCCTCTGACCCTCACCACACGTCTGACCCTCACCACACGCCTGACCCTCACCACACGCCTGACCATCACCACACGTCTGACCCTCACCACACGTCTGACCCTCACCACACGTCTGACCCTCACCACACCCCTCTCCTCTCCTGCTCCTCCTCACCTTTCTATCCCTCCTCACCTGACTGTGTGATCCTCTGTTGGACCTCCTGTATCCTCCTCTTCAGCTCCGCCTCTCTCCTCTCCTGCTCCTCCTCTCTTCTCCTCCTCTCGGCCTCGCTGTCTGTCCTCTGTGTGCTTATCTGCTCCAGCGCTAGTCCGATGCTCCTCTCTGTCTGGTCCAGTGCTTGGCGCAGAGTTTGTGGGTGCAGTCGCCGCTCGCTCTGCAGGAGGAGGAGCTTCTCGTGGAGCAGAGAGTCCTCAAGAGACAACTCCTTGTCTCGCTCCTGCAGACTGGACCAAAAACAGGAGTAAAGCAGGTCTATACCAGGACTAAACCAGGTCTAAACTAAACAAAGTCTAAACAAGGACTAAACCAGGACCAAAATCAGGTCTAAACCAGGACTAAAACAGGTCTAAATCAGGACTGAACTTCTTAAATTGTAAATGTAACAGTAATGTCCCCATGATGAGGATGATGATGAGGAGGAGTAGGAAGAGGAGGTGTGGCCTAACCTGTGCAGCCGCTCCTCCAGCTCCTGGATCTGCTGCAGGATCTCAGCGCTCATCATGGACCTTCTCCTTCAAAGATTTGAGCTCTAATACTAACCAAACTGATACTAACTTACAAAATAGCTGTTATCATGAAAAATCCTTCACTTGTCCTTAAAACTCTCTCCACAACATGTTTGTTTTTCATTTTAAGTGTGGGTGCTAAGAGACAAAAGTTTAAAAATAAACAAGAGAGTAAATAATTCTGATTTATGGAAATAACTGTGTGCCCTACTGTGTGTGTGCAGCAGGGGGCAGTGTAACACCGCGACAAGGTCAGTCCTGGTTCAGTCCTGGTTTAGTCCTGGTTTAGTCCTGGTTTAGTCCCGGTTCAGTCCTGGTTTAGTCCTGTTTCAGTCCCAGTTTAGTCCTGGTTTAGTCCTGGTTCAGTCCTGGTTTAGTTCTGATTTAGTCCTGGTTTGGTCCTGGTTTAGACCTGCTTTAGTCCTGATTTAGTAATGATTTAGTCCTGGTTCAGTCCCGCTTTAGTCCTGGTTTAGTTCTGGTTTAGTCCTGGTTTGGTCCTGGTTTAGTCCTGGTTTATTTCTGGTTTAGTCCTGGTTTATTCCTGGTTTAGTCCTGGTTTAGTTCTGGTTTAGTCCTGGTTTAGTCCCGGTTCAGTCCTGGTTTAGTCCTGGTTCAGTCCTGGTTTAGACCTGCTTTAGTCCTGATTTAGTAATGATTTAGTCCTGGTTCAGTCCCGCTTTAGTCCTGGTTTAGTTATGGTTTAGTCCTGGTTTGGTCCTGGTTTAGTCCTGGTTTAATCCTGGTTTTGTTCTGGTTTAATCCTGGTTTAGTCCTGGTTTGGTCCTGGTTTAGTCCCGCTTTAGTCCTGGTTTAGTTATGGTTTAGTCCTGGTTTGGTCCTGGTTTAGTGCTGGTTTAATCCCGGTTTAGTTCTGGTTTAATCCTGGTGTAGTCCTGGTTTGGTCCTGGTTTAGTCCTGGTTTAGTCCTGGTTTGGTCCTGGTTTAGTTCTGGTTTAGTCCTGGTTTATTTCTGGTTTAGTCCTGGTTTATTCCTGGTTTAGTCCTGGTTTCGTTCTGGTTTAGTCCTAGTTTGGTCCTGGTTTAGACCTGGTTTGGTCCTGGTTTAGTTCTGGTTTAGTCCTGGTTTAGACCTGGTTTAGTCCTGGTTTAGTCCTGGTTCAGTCCTGGTTCAGTCCTGGTTTAGTTCTGGTTTAGTCCTAGTTTGGTCCTGGTTTAGACCTGGTTTGGTCCTGGTTTAGTTCTGGTTTAGACCTGGTTTAGACCTGGTTTAGTCCTGGTTTAGTCCTGGTTCAGTCCTGGTTTAGTTCTGGTTTAGTCCTAGTTTGGTCCTGGTTTAGTCCTTGTTTGGTCCTGGTTTAGTTCTGGTTTAATCCTGGTTTATTCCTGGTTTAGTTCTGGTTTAGTTCTGGTTCAGTCCTGGTTTAGTCCTGGTTTAGTCCTGGTTTAGTCCTGGTTTAGTTCTGGTTTAGTCCTGGTTTAGTCCTGGATTCAGTCCTGGTTTAGTCCTGGATTCAGTCCTGGTTTAGTCCTGGTTCAGTCCTGGTTCAGTCCTGGTTTAGTTCTGGTTTAGTCCTGGTTCAGTCCTGGTTCAGTCCTGGTTTAGTCCTGGTTTAGTTCTGGTTCAGTCCTCGTTCAGTCCTGGTTTAGTTCTGGTTCAGTCCTGGTTCAGTCCTGGTTTAGTCCTGGTTTAGTCCTGGTTTAGTCCTGGTTTAGTTCTGGTTTAGTTCTAGTTTGGTCCTGGTTTAGTCCTGGTTCAGTCCTGGTTTAGTCCTGGTTTAGTCCCGGTTCAGTCCTGGTTTAGTTCTGGTTTAGTTCTGGTTAAGTCCTGGTTTAGTCCTGGTTCAGTCCTGGTTTAGTCCTGGTTTAGTCCTGGTTTAGTCCTGGTTTAGTTCTGGTTTAGTTCTAGTTTGGTCCTGGTTTAGTCCTGGTTCAGTCCTGGTTCAGTCCTGGTTTAGTCCTGGTTTAGTCCTGGTTTAGTCCTGGTTCAGTCCTGGTTTAGACCTGCTTTAGTCCTGATTTAGTAATGATTTAGTCCTGGTTCAGTCCCGCTTTAGTCCTGGTTTAGTTATGGTTTAGTCCTGGTTTGGTCCTGGTTTAGTCCCGCTTTAGTCCTGGTTTAGTTATGGTTTAGTCCTGGTTTGGTCCTGGTTTAGTCCCGCTTTAGTCCTGGTTTAGTTATGGTTTAGTCCTGGTTTGGTCCTGGTTTAGTCCCGCTTTAGTCCTGGTTTAGTTATGGTTTAGTCCTGGTTTGGTCCTGGTTTAGTCCTGGTTTAATCCCGGTTTAGTTCTGGTTTAATCCTGGTTTAGTCCTGGTTTGGTCCTGGTTTAGTCCTGGTTTAGTCCTGGTTTGGTCCTGGTTTAGTTCTGGTTTAGTCCTGGTTTATTTCTGGTTTAGTCCTGGTTTAATCCCGGTTTAGTTCTGGTTTAATCCTGGTTTAGTCCTGGTTTGGTCCTGGTTTAGTCCTGGTTTAGTCCTGGTTTGGTCCTGGTTTAGTTCTGGTTTAGTCCTGGTTTATTCCTGGTTTAGTCCTGGTTTCGTTCTGGTTTAGTCCTAGTTTGGTCCTGGTTTAGACCTGGTTTGGTCCTGGTTTAGTTCTGGTTTAGTCCTGGTTTAGACCTGGTTTAGTCCTGGTTTAGTCCTGGTTCAGTCCTGGTTTAGTTCTGGTTTAGTCCTAGTTTGGTCCTGGTTTAGTTCTGGTTTAATCCTGGTTTATTCCTGGTTTAGTTCTGGTTTAGTCTTGGTTTAGTCCTGGTTCAGTCCTGGTTTAGTCCTGGTTTAGTCCTGGTTTAGTTCTGGTTTAGTCTTGGTTTAGTCCTGGTTTCAGTCCTGGTTTAGTTCTGGTTTAGTCCTGGTTTAGTCCTGGTTTAGTTCTGGTTTAGATCTAGTTTGGTCCTGGTTTAGTCCTGGTTCAGTCCTGGTTTAGTCCTGGTTTAGTCCCGGTTCAGTCCTGGTTTAGTCCTGGTTCAGTCCTGGTTTAGTTCTGGTTTAGTCCTGGTTTGGTCCTGGTTTAGACCTGCTTTAGTCCTGATTTAGTACTGATTTAGTCCTGGTTCAGTCCCGCTTTAGTCCTGGTTTAGTTCTGGTTTAGTCCTGGTTTGGTCCTGGTTTAGTCCTGGTTTAATTCTGGTTTATTTCTGGTTTAATCCTGGTTTAGTCCTGGTTTGGTCCTGGTTTAGTTCTGGTTTAGTCCTGTTTTTTTTTCTGGTTCAGTCCTGGTTTAGTCCTGGTTCAGTCCTGGTTCAGTCCTGGTTTAGTTCTGGTTTAGTCCTAGTTTGGTCCTGGTTTAGACCTGGTTTGGTCCTGGTTTAGTTCTGGTTTAGACCTGGTTTAGACCTGGTTTAGTCCTGGTTTAGTCCTGGTTCAGTCCTGGTTTAGTTCTGGTTTAGTCCTAGTTTGGTCCTGGTTTAGTCCTTGTTTGGTCCTGTTTTAGTTCTGGTTTAATCCTGGTTTATTCCTGGTTTAGTTCTGGTTTAGTTCTGGTTCAGTCCTGGTTTAGTCCTGGTTTAGTCCTGGTTTAGTCCTGGTTTAGTTCTGGTTTAGTCCTGGTTTAGTCCTGGATTCAGTCCTGGTTTAGTCCTGGATTCAGTCCTGGTTTAGTCCTGGTTCAGTCCTGGTTCAGTCCTGGTTTAGTTCTGGTTTAGTCCTGGTTCAGTCCTGGTTCAGTCCTGGTTTAGTCCTGGTTCAGTCCTGGTTCAGTCCTGGTTTAGTCCTGGTTTAGTTCTGGTTCAGTCCTGGTTCAGTCCTGGTTTAGTTCTGGTTCAGTCCTGGTTCAGTCCTGGTTCAGTCCTGGTTTAGTTCTGGTTTAGTCCTGGTTTAGTCCTGGTTCAGTCCTGGTTCAGGGTTAGATTCCTGTTCAAAGTCTGTCTGTGTGTGTTGTCATCTCAGGAGTGAACTTTGACCTTTGATCTTGCACATATGACATTCTCAAAGAAAGTTCACAGAGAAAAAGCGAAAGTCAGATGCTCCGTCTGCCGTCCACACAGAGCGACGCTTTTAGAGGCTCAGGTGAAAAAATCATTTCACTTTTGTTTGTTTAAGAGAACAGAGAATATTTACCAGGGGAGAAGCAGAGGAGAGGAGGAGAGGAGAGGAGGAGAGGAGCATGGTAGAGGAGCAGAGGAGTAGAGGAGAGGAGCAGAGGAGCAGAGGAGCAGAGGAGTAGAGGAGAGGAGCAGAGGAGCAGAGGAGTAGAGGAGTAGAGGAGAGGAGCAGGGTAGAGGAGTAGAGGAGTAGAGGAGAGGAGCAGGGTAGAGGAGTAGAGGAGTAGAGGAGAGGAGCAGGGTAGAGGAGTAGAGGAGAGGAGGAGATGAGCAGAGGAGCAGAGGAGTAGAGGAGTAGATGAGTAGAGGAGAGGAGCAGGGTAGAGGAGGAGAGGAGTAGAGGAGAGGAGTAGATGACAGGAGAGGAGGAGAGGAGCAGAGGAGTAGAGGAGAGGAGTAGATGACAGGAGAGGTGGAGAGGAGCAGAGGAGTAGAGGAGAGGAGTGGAGGAGAAGCTCAGATGAGAGGAAGAGAGGAGAGGAGGAGAGGAGAAGAGGAGTAGAGGAGAGGGTCAGAAAAGAGGACAGGAGAGAAGGAGTAGAGGAGAAGAGAGGAGAGGAGGAGAGGATCAGGGGTTGCAGAGGAGAAGCAGGAGGTGCAGAGGAGGAGGTCTAATTATGAGTGAGTGTCTGGACTTGGACCTGAGCCACAGATCATAAAGAAACAAGATTAAGAACATGTGTAAGACCAAAGCAGAACTAAACCAGGACTAAACCTGGACTAAACCAGGACTAAACCAGGACTAAACCAGGACTAAACCAGGACTAAACCAGGACTAAACCAGGACTAAACCAGGACTAAACCAGGACTGAACCAGGACTAAACCAGGACTAAACCTAGACTAAAGCAGAACTAAACCAGGACTAAACCAGGACTAAAGCAGGACTAAACCTGGACTAAACCAGGACTAAACCAGGACTAAAGCAGGACTAAACCTGGACTAAACCAGGACTAAATCAGGACTGAACCAGGATTAAATCAGGACTAAACCAGAACTGAACCAGGATTAAATCAGGACTGAACCAGGACTGAACCAGGACTAAACCAGAACTAAATCAAGAATAAACCAGGATTAAATCAGGACTAAACCAGGACTGAACCAGGACTAAACCAGGACTAAATCAGGACTAAACCAGGACTAAAACAGGACTAAATCAGGACTAAATCAGGACTAAATTAGGACTAAAGCAGGTCTAAACCAGGACCAAACCTGGTCTAAACCAGGACTAAATCAGGACTAAACCAGGACTAAACCAGGAGCGAACCAGGACCAGGGACTTTTGAGGACTCACGACTCGTCCTGGTCCATAAGTGGTTTTAAAATGGAGGCTCATCAGAAACATGTGAGTTTATGTTTGAACTGAAGCTTTGAAATTCTACACCACAGCAGCACTGAAACATGTCAGAGTCAGACACAGCAACGTCTGCGGGATAGAGAGAGGAGGAGGAGGAGAGGAGGAGAGGGGGAGGAGGAGAGGAGGAGGAGAGAAGAGGAGGAGGAGAGAAGAGGAGGAGGAGAGGGGGAGGAGGAGAGGAGGAGGAGGAGAGGAGGAGGGGGAGAGAGGAGGAGAGGGGAGGAGAGGGGAAGGAGAGAGGAGAGAGGAGAGGAGGAGAGAGGAGGAGGAGGAGGGAGATCTCAATGTCTCAGTGTCTCTATGTCTCTGTGTCTCAATGTCTCTGTGTCTCTATGTCTCTGTGTCTCAATGTCTCAGTGTCTCTATGTCTCTGTGTCTCAATGTCTCTGTATCTCTCTGTCTCTGTGTCTGTGTGTCTCTATGTCTCTGTGTCTCTGTGTCTCTGTGTCTCTATGTCTCTGTGTCTCTGTGTCTCTGTGTCTCTATGTCTCTGTGTCTCAGTGTCTATATGTCTATGTCTCGTGGTCTCTATGTCTCTATGTCTCTGTGTCTCTGTCTCTCTCTGTGTCTCTATGTCTCAGTGTCTCGGTGTCTCTGTGTCTCTGTGTCTCAATGTCTCAGTGTCTCAGTGTCTCTATGTCTCTATGTCTCTCTGTGTGTCTGTGTTCTCTGTTGTCTCTGTGTCTCTGTGTCTCAGTGTCTCTATGTCTCTGTGTCTCTGTCTCTGTGTCTCAATGTCTCAGTGTCTCAGTGTCTCAGTGTCTCTATGTCTCTGTGTCTCAATGTCTGTGTCTCAGTGTCTCTATGTCTCTGTGTCTCTGTGTCTCTATGTCTCTGTGTCTCTATGTCTCTGTGTCTCTGTGTCTCTGTGTCTCTGTGTCTCTGTGTCTCTGTGTCTCTATGTCTCTGTGTCTCTATGTCTCTGTGTCTCTGTCTCTGTGTCTCAATGTCTCAGTGTCTCAGTGTCTCTAAGTCTCTGTGTGTCTCTATGTCTCTGTGTCTCAGTGTCTCTATGTCTCCGTGTCTCTGTGTCTCTCTGTCTCTGTGTCTCTGTGTCTGTGTGTCTCTATGTCTCTGTGTCTCTGTGTCTGTGTGTCTCTATGTCTCTGTGTCTCTGTGTCTCTGTGTCTCTATGTCTCTGTGTCTCAGTGTCTCTATGTCTCTGTGTCTCTATGTCTCTGTGTCTCTGTGTCTCTGTCTCTCATGTCTTCATGTCTCTATGTCTCTGTGTCTCTGTGTCTCTGTGTCTCTCTATGTCTCTGTGTCTCTGTGTCTGTGTGTCTCTATGTCTCTGTGTCTCTGTGTCTCAGTGTCTCTATGTCTCTGTGTCTCTATGTCTCTGTGTCTCTGTCTCTGTGTCTCAATGTCTCAGTGTCTCAGTGTCTCTATGTCTCTGTGTCTCAATGTCTCAGTGTCTCAGTGTCTCTATGTCTCTGTGTCTCTGTGTCTGTGTGTCTGTGTGTCTCTGTGTCTCAGTTTCTCTATGTCTCTGTGTCTCTATGTCTCTGTGTCTCTGTCTCTGTGTCTCAATGTCTCAGTGTCTCTATGTCTCTGTGTCTCTGTGTCTCTATGTCTCTGTGTCTCTATGTCTCTGTGTCTCTGTGTGTCTGTGTCTTCTGTGTCTCTGTGTCTCTGTGTCTCTATGTCTATGTGTCTCTATGTCTCTGTGTCTCTCTGTCTCTGTCTGTCTCTGTGTCTCAGTGTCTCAGTGTCTCTCATGTCTCTATGTCTCTGTGTCTCAATGTCTCAGTGTCTCATGTGTCTCTATGTCTCTGTGTCTCTGTGTCTCTATGTCTCTGTGTCTCTGTCTCTCTGTCTCTGTCTCTGTGTCTCTATGTCTCTATGTCTCTGTGTCTATGTCTCTATGTCTCTGTGTCTCTCTGTGTCTGTGTCTCTGTGTCTCAGTGTCTCTATGTCTCTGTGTCTCTATGTCTCTGTGTCTCTGTCTCTGTGTCTCAATGTCTCAGTGTCTCAGTGTCTCTATGTCTCTGTGTCTCTGTGTCTCTATGTCTCTGTGTCTCTATGTCTCTGTGTCTCTATGTCTCTGTGTCTCTGTGTCTCTGTGTCTCAGTGTCTCTATGTCTCGGTGTCTCTATGTCTCTGTGTCTCTGTCTCTGTGTCTCAATGTCTCAGTGTCTCAGTGTCTCTATGTCTCTGTGTGTCTCTATGTCTCTGTGTCTCAGTGTCTCTATGTCTCCGTGTCTCTGTATCTCTCTGTCTCTGTGTCTGTGTGTCTGTGTGTCTCTGTGTCTCTCCATGTCTCAGTGTCTTTGTGTCCCAGTGTCTCAGTGTCTCTGTGTCTCTGTCTCTACGTCTCTGTCTCTATGTCTCTGTGTCTCTGTGTCTGTTTGTCTCTATGTCTCTGTGTCTCTGTCTCTCTGTGTCTGTATCTCTCTGTCTCTGTGTCTCTGAATCTCTGTCTCTCAGTGTCTGTAAATCTGTGTCTCTGTGTCTGTCTCTATGTCTCTGTCTCTGTGTCTCTGTGTCTCTGTGTCTCTCTCTGGTTTTGAGCCTGGTCAGGACTTCTCTGGAGGATGAGATGAACCAAAGAGACTCTTAGACAGAGGGAGAACATGCAAACTCCAGGATTTAACTCTTCAGTCTGAGTTTAGACTTTAGATTTTAGCATTGCATCAGTCCTTGTTCAGTCCTGGTTCAGTCCTGGTTTAGTCCTGGTTTAGTCCTGGTTCAGTCCTGGTTTAGTTCTGCCTTAGACCTGGTTTAGTCCTGGTTCAGTCCTGGTTTAATCCTGGTTTAGTCCTGGTTTAGTTCTGCCTTAGACCTGGTTTAGTCCTTGTTCAGTCCTTGTTCAGTCCTGGTTTAGTCCTGCCTTAGACCTGGTTTAGTCCTGGTTTAGTCTTGGTTCAGTCCTGGTTCAGTCCTGGTTAAATCCTGGTTTAGTTCTGGTTTAGTCCATGTTTAGTTCTGGTTTAGTCCTGGTTTAGTCCTGGTTTAGTTTAGTCCTGGTTTAGTCCTGGTTTGGTCCTGGTTTAGTCCTGGTTTAGTCCTGGTTCAGTCTTGATTCAGTCCTGGATTAGTCCTGGTTTAGTTCTGGCTTAGTCCTGGTTCAGTCCTGGTTTAGTCCTGGTTCAGTCCTGGTTCAGTCCTGGTTTAATCCTGGTTTAGTCTGGTTTAGTCCTGGGTAGTCTGGTTTAGTCCTGGTTTAGTCCTGGTTTAGTCCTGGTTTAGTCCTGGTTTAGTCCTGGTTTAGTCCTGGTTTAGTCCTGGTTCAGTCCTGGTTTAGTCCTGGTTTAGTTCTGGTTTAGTCCTGGTTTAGGTTTAGTTAGTCCTGGTTTAGTCCTGGTTTAGTCCTGGTTTAGTCCTGGTTTAGTCCTGTTTAGTCCTGGTTTCCTGGTTTGGTCCTGGTTTAGTCCTGGTTTAGTCCTGGTTTAGTCCTGGTTTAGTTCTGGTGGTCCCTGGTTTAGTCCTGTTTTAGTCCTGTGTTTAGTCCTGGTTTAGTTCTGGTTTAGTCCTGGTTTAGTCCTGGTTTAGTCCTGGTTTAGTCCCGTGTTTAGTCCTGGTCCTGGTTTAGTCCTGGTTTAGTCCCGTGTTTAGTCCTGGTTTAGTCCTGGTATAGTCCTGGTTTAGTCCGTGTTTAGTTCTGGTTTAGTCCTGGTTTAGTCCTGGTTTAGTCCTGGTTTAGTCCGTGTTTAGTTCTGGTTTAGTCCTGGTTTAGTCCGTGTTTAGTTCTGGTTTAGTCCGTGTTTAGTCCTGGTTTAGTCCTGGTTTAGTCCGTGTTTAGTCCTGGTTTAGTCCTGGTTTAGTCCGTGTTTAGTCCTGGTTTAGTCTTGGTATAGTCCTGGTTTAGTCCGTGTTTAGTTCTGGTTTAGTCCTGGTTTAGTCCGTGTTTAGCCCTGGTTTAGTCCTGGTATAGTCCTGGTTTAGTCCGTGTTTAGTTCTGGTTTAGTCCTGGTTTAGTCCTGGTTTAGTCCGTGTTTAGTTCTGGTTTAGTCCGTGTTTAGTCCTGGTTTAGTCCGTGTTTAGTTCTGGTTTAGTCCGTGTTTAGTCCTGGTTTAGTCCGTGTTTAGTCCTGGTTTAGTCCTGGTTTAGTCCGTGTTTAGTTCTGGTTTAGCCCTGGTTTAGTCCGTGTTTAGTCCTGGTTTAGTCCTGGTTTAGTTCTGGTTTAGTCCGTGTTTAGTCCTGGTTTAGTCCGTGTTTAGTCCTGGTTTAGTCCTGGTTTAGTCCGTGTTTAGTCCTGGTTTAATCCTGGTTTAGTTCTGGTTTAGTCCATGTTTAGTTTTGGTTTAGTCCTGGTTTAGTCCGTGTTTAGTCCTGGTTTAGTCCTGGTTTAGTCCTGGTTTACATGGTCAGGTCCAGAGTCCAGGTCTGATAAGCTCCACATTCTTATGACTCACTGAACTGTCCTTCAGCAAACACCGACTAGAACTTCAGGCTGGGACACTGACCCGGGACCTCTCTCTCTGTCTCTCTCTGTCTCTCTCTCGCTGTCTCTCTCTTACTCTCTCTGTCACGCTCTCTCAATCTCTCTGTCTCTCTCTCTCTCTCTCTCTCTCTCTCTCTGTCTCTTTCTCTCTCTGTGTCTCTCTGTGTCTCTCTCTGTCTGACCCTCTCTCTCTTTGTCTCTCTCTGTCTCTCTCAATTTGACCCTCTCTCTGCGCAGACTCTGGGACAAAATTTACCCACTGACCCTGGAGACCTTTCCCTCCTCTCTCAGCCTCCTCTCATGTCCTCCTTTTCTCACTTCTCTCTCTCCTCTCTCTATCTCTCTCTCTCAGCCTCCTCTCATGTCCTCCTTCTCTCTCTTCTCTCTCTCATGTCCTCCTTTTCTCTCTCTTTGTCTGACACAGGAGCTCTTTGTGTTTGAACCCAAGTTTTTGGCCAGTGAGGAGGGCTCTGTGCTCGGTGAGGGAGGGGCAGTAAGTGCTACACCTGTAGGAGGGGCAGTAAGTGCTACACCTGTAGGAGGGGCAGTAAGTGCTACACCTGTAGGAGGGGCAGTCAGAGCTACACCTGTAGGAGGGGCAGTAAGTGTTACACCTGTAGGAGGGGAAGTAAGTGCTACATCTGTAGGAGGGGAAGTAAGTGTTACACCTGTAGGAGGGGAAGTAAGTGCTACACCTGTAGGAGGGGAAGTAAGTGCTACACCTGTAGGAGGGGCAGTAAGTGTTACACCTGTAGGAGGGGAAGTAAGTGCTACACCTGTAGGAGGGGAAGTAAGTGCTACACCTGTAGAAGGGGCAGTCAGAGCTACACCTGTAGGAGGGGCAGTAAGTGCTACACCTGTAGGAGGGGCAGTAAGTGCTACACCTGTAGGAGGGGCAGTAAGTGCTACACCTGTAGGAGGGGTACTAAGTGTTACACCTGTAGGAGGGGCAGTAAGTGCTACACTTGTAGGAGGGGCAGTAAGTGCTACACCTGTAGGAGGGGCAGTAAGTGTTACACCTGTAGGAGGGGAAGTAAGTGCTACATCTGTAGGAGGGGAATAAGTGTTACACCTGTAGGAGGGGAAGTAAGTGCTACACCTGTAGGAGGGGAAGTAAGTGCTACACCTGTAGGAGGGGCAAGTAAGTGTTACACCTGTAGGAGGGGAAGTAAGTGCTACACACCTGTAGAGGGGAAGTAAGTGCTACACCTGTAGAAGGGGCAGTCAGAGCTACACCTGTAGGAGGGGAAGTAAGTGCTACACCTGTTGGAGGGGCAGTAAGTGCTACACCTGTAGGAGGGGAAGTAAGTGTTACACCTGTAGGAGGGGCAGTAAGTGCTACACCTGTAGGAGGGGAAGTAAGTGTTACACCTGTAGGAGGGGAAGTAAGTGCTACACCTGTAGGAGGGGCAGTAAGTGCTACACTTGTAGGAGGGGCAGTAAGTGCTACACCTGTAGGAGGGGCAGTAAGTGCTACACCTGTAGGAGGGGCAGTAAGTGCTACACCTGTAGGAGGGGCAGTAAGTGCTACACCTGTAGGAGGGGCGCAGAGAGACAGAGAGACAGAGAGACAGAGGAGCAGAGCGTCCTGGTCTAGTCCTGGTTCAGTCCTGGTCTAGTCCTGGTTTAGTCCTGGTTCCGTCCTGGTTTAGTTCTGGTTTAGTCCTGGTCCCGGGACTAACCGTGAGAGCGCGCTGATTCGTGGGGTGTCCGTGCAGCGCGAGGACGCGGAGGACGAGGAGCGCGAGGGGTACTAAGTGCTGTCGGAGGGGCAGTTAGTGCTACACCTGTAGGAGGGGCAGTAAGTGCTACACCTTGTGTTGTATGGTTTTACACATTTATCTTGACAAGTGACACATAATAAATTATTGTTAAAAGTCAAAGTCTCTCGCTCTCTCTCTCTCTCTCTCTGTCTCTCTCTCTCTCTATCTGTCTGTTTCTCTCTTTCTCTCTCTCTCTCTCTCCCTCTGAGTCTTTCTTTCTCTCTCTGTTTCTCTCTCTCTTTCTCCGCTCTCTCTCTGTCTCTCTCTCTCCCTTTGTCTGTTTCTCTCTTTCTCTAGCTCTCTCTCTGTCTCCCTCTGAGTCTTTCTCTCTCTCTCTCTCCGTCTCTCTCTCTGTCTCCCTCTGACTCCTTTCTCTCTCTCTCTCTCTCTCTCTCTCTCTCTCTCTCTCCCTCTCTCTGTCTGTCTCTCTCTCTGTCTCCCTCTGAGTCTTTCTCTTTCTCTCTCTCTCTCTCTCTCTCCGTCTGTCTCTCTCTATCTCTCTCTCTCTCTCTCTCTCTCTCTCTCTCTCTCTCTCTCTCTCTCTCTCTCTCTCTCTCCGTCTGTCTGTCTCTTTCTCTCTGGAGTAAACACACAGTCTCCGGTGTCACGTGACTCGTGTTGTGAGTGTCTCCCGGGGCCGTAGGTGCGCGCGTGCAGTGGGACAAAGCTGCGCGTGGCGGAGACATGCGGCTCCTCGCGCTCCTCGTCCTCCGCGTCCTCGCGCTGCACGGACACCCCACGAATCAGCGCGCGCTCACGGTTAGTCCCGGGACCAGGACTGAACCAGAACTAAACCAGGACTGAACCAGGACTGAACCAGGACTGAACCAGGACTAGACCAGGACTGAACCAGGACTAGACCAGGACGCTCTGCTCCTCTGTCTCTCTGTCTCTCTGTCTCTCTGTCTCTCTGCGCTTTGTTCCGCGCGCACCTCTGGTTGTGTTGGACACTACGGAACTTTTCTGTGAGTTTTACCGTCACACGTGGGGTTTGAAGTGTCGTGTCCCGTGTGGAGTGGGTTTTTCTTTTGTATCAGAGTTTACTCTCAGACTTGTCTCCGCACGTTTTTAAAGCGCCGGGACTCGGCTCACTGCGCTTTGTGCGAAACTCTGCCTCCTCGCTTCCTTTCCTCCTTTCTTTTCCTCGCATCCTTCCCGCTCTCATTTCCTCGTCTCCTTTTATTTTTTTTGTGAAACATTTTTTTCTGCAGACTGTCTGTCCTTAAATATGCAGGATCCTGACCTCTATTACCTCTCCTCCTTCTACCCCCCCCCCCCCCATATCCATTTCCTACCTTTCTCTCCTCTTTCCCTCTTCTTTTCTCTCTCTCTTTCATTGATTTGTTTCTTCCTGTCTTTCTCCATCTCTGTCTCATTGATTTGTTTTACAGTATTCAGTCTCATACAGTTTTCCTCCATTTCTCCTTCCCCCTCTCTCTCTTCCCTCTCTCTCCTCTCTCTCCTCCATCTCTCCTCTTCTCCATCTCTCCTCTTCTCCATCTCTCCTCTCTCTCTCCCTCTCTCCCTCCCTCCTCTCTCTCCTCCCTCTCTCCTCCCTCTGTCCTCTCTCCCTCCCTCCATTCTCATCTCCCTCTCTCCTCTTCTCTCTCTCTCTCTCCCTCTCTCTCTCCTTCCGCTATCCTCCCTCCCTGCTCCCTCTCTCCCTCCCTCCCTCTCTCCTTCCCTCTCTTCTCCCTCTGTCCTCGCTCCCTCCCTCCATGCTCTTTTCCCTCTCTCCTCTTCTCTCTCTCCCTCCCTCTCTCCTCCGTCTCTCCTCTCTCCCTGCTCCCTCTCTCTTTCCCTCCCTCCTCCATTCTCTTCTCCCTCCCCTCTGTCTCTCCTCCCCCTCTCCTCTCTCTCCTCCCCTCTCTCCTTCCCTCTCTTCTCCCTCTCTCTTCCCTCCTCCCTCTCTCCTCCCTCCCTGCTCCCTCTCCCTCTCTCTCTCTCTCTCTCCCTCCCTCTCTCCTTCCTCTCTCCTCCCTCCCTGCCTCCATTCTCTGCTCCCTCTCTCCTCTTCTCTCTCCCTCCCCCCCTCTCTCCTCAGTCTCTCCTCTCTCCCATCCTCTCTCCTTTCCTCTCTTCTCCCTCTCTCTCCCTCTGCCCTCTCTCCTCCCTCCCTGCTCCTTCTCTCCTTCCTTCCCTCCTTCCTTCCCTCCTCCATTCTCTTCTCCCTCTCTCCTCTCCTCTCTCTCCCACTCCCTCTCCCCTCTGTCTCTCCTCGCTCTCTCCTCCCTCTCTCCCTCCCCCCCTCTCTCCTTCCCTCTCTTCTCCCTCTCTCCTCTCTCCCTCCCTCCATTCTCTGCTACCTCTCTCCTCTTCTCTCTCGCCCTCCCTCTCTCCACCGTCTCTCCTCTCTCCCATCCTCTCTCCTTTCCTCTCTTCTCCCTCTCTCCTCCCTCCACCCTCTCTCCTCCCTCCCTCTCCTGCTCTCCTTCCTTCCCTCGTCCATTCTCTTCTCCCTCTCTCCTCTCCTGTCTCCTGCCCCCCCCCCCCCCCCCCCCTCCTCTCTCTCTCTCCCTCCCTCTCTCCTCTCTCTCCCTCCCTCCATTCTCTGCTCCCTCTCTCCTCTCCTCTCCCATTTTGGTCTTATCAGTCTTCGTCTGTGCAGTAAACTGTGGAGCTGATGGTTTGATTCCCCCTTTGAGCAAAACACTGATCTTGGTCAGGAGTAATCTGGTTATGATCCTGGTCTGGACCCTCAGATCTGGTTATGATCCTGGTCTGGACCCTCAGATCTGGTTATGATCCTGGTCTGGACCCTCAGATCTGGTTATGATCCTGGTCTGGACCCTCAGATCTGGTTATGATCCTGGTCTGGACCCTCAGATCTGGTTATGATCCAGGTCTGAACCCTCAGATCTGGTTATGATCCTGGTCTGGACCCTCAGATCTGGTTATGATCGTGTCTGGACCCTCAGATCTGGTTATGATCCAGGTCTGGACCCTCAGATCTGGTTATGATCCAGGTCTGGACCCTCAGATCTGGTTATGATCCTGGTCTGGACCCTCAGATCTGGTTATGATCCGGGTCTGGACCCTCAGATCTGGTTATGAGCCGGGTCTGGACCCTCAGATCTGGTTATGTTCGTGTCTGGACCCTCAGATCTGGTTATGAGCCGGGTCTGGACCCTCAGATCTGGTTATGATCCGGGTCTGGACCCTCAGATCTGGTTATGTTCGTGTCTGGACCCTCAGATCTGGTTATGATCCGGGTCTGGAGTGTCTTGCTGGAGGGTCCGTGCGGGCTGGGGGCTGATGGGAGTTGAACCACAGACCTCTTTGTTTTCACACTGTTTGTTTATGAATGAAACGCCTGAGAGTAAACACTGCTGTGAAACCACACACAAGTGAAACATCCCAGGCATTTGAACCTGAGCCTCAAAATGTCTAAACCAGATCTGAACCAGGACTAAACCAGGACTAAACCAGGACTAAACCAGGACTGAACCAGGACTAAACCAGGACTAAACCAGGACTAAACCAGGACTGAACCAGGACTAAACCAGGACTGAACCAGGACTGAACCAGGACTGAACCAGGACTAAACCAGGACTAAACCAGGACTGAACCAGGACTGAACCAGGACTAAAGCAGGACTAAACCAGGACTAAACTAGGACTGAACCAGGACTAAACCAGGACTAAACCAGGACTAAACCAGGACTGAACCAGGACTGAACCAGGACTAAACCAGGACTGAACCAGGACTGAACCAGGACTGAACCAGGACTAAACCAGGACTAAACCAGGACTAAACCAAAACTGAACCAGGACTAAACCAGGACTGAACCAGGACTGAACCAGGACTGAACCAGGACTAAACCAGGACTAAACCAGGACTGAACCAGGACTGAACCAGGACTAAAGCAGGACTAAACCAGGACTAAACTAGGACTGAACCAGGACTAAACCAGGACTAAACCAGGACTAAACCAGGACTGAACCAGGACTGAACCAGGACTAAACCAGGACTGAACCAGGACTGAACCAGGACTAAACCAGGACTGAACCAGGACTGAACCAGGACTAAACCAGATCTGAACCAGGACTAAACCAGGACTAAACCAGGACTGAACCAGGACTGAACCAGGACTAAACCAGGACTAAACCAGGACTAAACCAGGACTGAACCAGGACTGAACCAGGACTAAAGCAGGACTAAACCAGGACTAAACTAGGACTGAACCAGGACTAAACCAGGACTAAACCAGGACTGAACCAGGACTGAACCAGGACTAAAGCAGGACTAAACCAGGACTAAACCAGGACTGAACCAGGACTAAAGCAGGACTAAACCAGGACTAAACCAGGACTGAACCAGGACTGAACCAGGACTGAACCAGGACTGAACCAGGACTAAACCAGGACTAAACCAGGACTGAACCAGGACTAAACCAGGACTAAACCAGTTCTGAACCAGGACTAAACCAGGACTACACCAGGACTAAACCAGGACTATACCAGCACTGAACCAGGACTCAACCAGGACTATACCAGGACTAAACCAGGACTAAACCAGAACTAAACCAGGACTAAACCAGGACTGAAGCAGGACTTAAACCAGGACTAAACCAGAACTAAACCAGGTCTAAACCAGGTCTAAACCAGGTCTAAACCAGGACTGAAGCAGGACTAAAGCAGGACTAAACCAAGACTAAACCAGGACTAAACCAGGACTAAACCAGGACTAAACCAGGACTAAACCAGGACTAAACCAGATCTGAACCAGGACTAAACCAGGACTACACCAGGACTAAACCAGGACTATACCAGGACTGAACCAGGACTATACCAGAACTAAACCAGGACTAAACCAGGACTAAACCAGGACTAAACCAGGACTGAAGCAGGACTTAAACCAGGACTAAACCAGGACTATATCAGGACTAAACCAGGACTAAACCAGAACTAAACCAGGACTAAACCAGAACTAAACCAGGACTATACCTGGACTAAACCAGGACTAAACCAGAACTAAACCAGGACTAAACCAGGACTAAACCAGGATTGACCCAGGACTAAACTAGAACTAAACCAGGACTAAACCAGAACTAAACCAGGACTAAACCAGAACTAAACCAGGACTATACCTGGACTAAACCAGGACTAAACCAGGACTAAACCAGAACTATACCAGGACTAAACCAGGATTTAACCAGATCTAAACCGGGACTAAACCAGGACTAAATCTGGACTAAACCAGGACTGAACCTGGACTAAACCAGGACTAAACCCGGACTGAACTTGGACTAAACCAGGACTAAACCAAGACAAAACCAGGACTAAAGCAGAACTAAACCAGGACTAAACCAGGACTAAACCAGATCTGAACCAGGACTAAACCAGGACTAAACCAGGACTAAACCAGATCTGAACCAGGACTAAACCAGGACTAAACCAGGACTAAACCAGATCTGAACCAGGACTAAACCAGGACTAAACCAGGACTAAACCAGGACTAAACCAGGACTAAACCAGATCTGAACCAGGACTAAACCAGGACTACACCAGGACTAAACCAGGACTATACCAGGACTGAACCAGGACTCAACCAGGACTAAACCAGGACTAAACCAGGACTAAACCAGGACTGAAGCAGGACTTAAACCAGGACTAAACCAGGACTATATCAGGACTAAACAACGACTAAACCATGACTAAACCAGGACTAAACCAGGACTAAACCTGGACTGAATCTGGACTAAACCAGGACTAAACCAGAACTAAACCAGGACTGAACCAGGACTAAACCAGGACTGAACCTGGACTAAACCAGGACTAAACCAGAATTAAACCAGGACTGAACCAGGACTAAACCAGGACTGAACCAGGACTGAACCAGGACTAAACCAGGACTGAACCTGGACTAAACCAGGACTAAACCAGAACTAAACCAGGACTTAACCAGGACCAAACCAGGACTAAACCAGGACTGAAGGAGGACTAAACCAGGACTAAACCAGGACTAAAGCAGGACTAAACCAGGACTAAACCAGGACTAAACCAGAACTAAGCCAGAATTAAACCAGGACTATACCAGGACTAAACCAGGACTGAACCAGGACCAAACCAGGACCAAACCAGGACTAAACCAGGACTGAAGGAGGACTAAACCAGGACTAAACCAGAACTAAACCAGGACTAAACCAGGACTAAAGGAGGACTTAACCCGGACTAAACCAGGAATAAACCAGAACTAAACCAGGACTAAACCAGGACTAAAGGAGGACTTAACCCGGACTAAACCAGGACTAAACCAGGACTAAACCAGGACTAAACCAGGACTAAACCAGGACTAAACCTGGACTGACAGAGGACTGGACCAGGACCCTTCCTCCTCCAGTCTGTTGTCTGGTCGCTGCTCCTTCAGTCTCTCTGTGCTGCTCAAACTGTGACAGAAGTGAGATTCAACCTCCACCAGCTCCACCTTCACACTGGACCATGTGGGTGAAGTTTCCCCCAGAATCCTCCTGACTCCGATCACATCTGTGTCATTCTCACTCTAGCTTTTATTTCTTTTTTTTTCTTTTTTTCTTTTTCTGATTCTGCTCCAAACATGTTTTTCTGTTTTTGTGTTTTTGTGTTTTAAAAGAGAAGAAAAATACTGTTTATGAAAATGTGCATGTCATAAAACTGCCCCATGTTTACCTCCTCAGGCTCTCGTGGGCCCTGGTCTAGACCTGGTTTAGTCCTGTTAAGTCCTGGTTAGACCTAGTTCATTTGTGGTTTAGACCTGGTTTAGATCTTGTTTTTGACCTGGTTTAGTCCTGGTTTAGATTTGGTTTAAACCTGGTTTAGTCCTAGTTTAGTCCTGGTTTAGACCTGGTTTAGATCTGGTCTTGTTAAATGTTTCAGAGGAAGTCTTTACGATGATTATAATGAGACTCAGACTCATAAATCCTGTTTGTTTCCTGAGGCGAGCAGCAAGAACTGAACTGGGTCTAAACCAGGTCTAAACCAGGACTAAACCAGGACTAAACCAGGTCTAAACCAGGTCTAAACCAGGTCTAAACCAGGTCTAAAACAGGTCTAAGCCAGGTGTAAACCAGGACTAAACCAGAACTAGACCAGGTCTAAACCAAGTCTAAGCCAGGACTAAACCAGGACTAAACCAGGACTAAACCAGAACTAAACCAGGACTGAGGAAGTTTTTATGATGGTTATAATGAGACACAGACTCATAAATTCTGTTTGTTTCCTGAGGCAAGCAGCAAGAACTGAACTAGGTCTAAACCAGGTCTAAACCAGGACCAAACCAGGTCTTAACGAGGTCTAAGCCAGGTGTAAACCAGTACTAAACCAGGACTAAACCAGAACTAAACTAGGTCTAAACGAGGTCTAAACCAGGTCTAAACCAGGTCTAGACCAGCACTAAACTAGATTTGAATCAGTTTATCTCCTTTACTAAGCTATGTGTAAACTATCGTTGTGTCCTTACGCAAGACATTTCCCCCACATTACCTGTATGAATATGTTGTGTGTGTGTTGGTGGTCAGAGGGGCTGATGGTGCAGATTCTCAGCCTCACTATTGTCAGTGTGCCCCAGGGCAGCTGTAGCTCCAGCAGTACCTCACCACAGAGTGTGGAGTCAATGAAGAACGCTGCAACGTTTTTCTTGGAAGGAAGTGTGTAAATCCAACACATAATATGTGCATAACATGCTCCTCCTCTGGGTTGGGCCTGCATTTGGCCCATTCCTCGATGTCTCTGGTCCGGCTTTGGTCTGGTCTCTGGTCTGGTCTCTGGTCCGGTCTCTGGTCCGGTCTCTGGTCCGGTCTCTGGTCCGGTCTCTGGTCCGGTCTCTGGTCCGGTCTCTGGTCCGGTCTCCGGTCCGGTCTTTGATCTGGTCGTTGGTCTGGTCCCTAGTCCAGTCTCTGGTCCAGTCTCTGAGCTGATCTTTGGTCTGGTCCCTAGTCTGGTCTTTGGTCTGGCTCTGGTCTGGTCTCTGGTCCGGTCTCTCAACCAGTCTTTTGCCCATCTCTGGTCTGGTCTCTGATCTCTGGTCTCTTGTCTCTGCTCTGGTCTCTGCTCTGGTCTCTGTTCTGTTCTCTGCTCTGGTCTCTGGTCTCTTGTCTCTGGTCTGGTCTCTGGTGTGGTATCAGGTCTGGTCTGGTCTCTGGTCCGGTCTCTGGTCCGCCTCTGGTCTGGTCTCTGTGTTGGTCTGGTCTCTGATCTGGTCTCTGGTCTTGTCTGTGGTCTGGTCTCTGCTCTGTTCTCTGCTCTGATCTCTTGTCTCTGGCCTGGTCTCTGGTCTGGTCTGATCTCTGGTCTGGTCTCTGGTCTGGTCTCTGGTCTTTGGCCTGGTCTCTGGTCTGGTCTCTGGTCTCTGGTCTCTGGTCTCTGGTCTGGTCTCTGGTCTGGTCTCTGGTCTCTGGTCTGGTCTCTGGTCTGGTCTCTGCTCTCTGGTCTGGTCTCTGGTCTGGTCTCTGCTTTCTGGTCTGGTCTCTGCTCTCTGGCCTGGTCTCTGGTCTGGTCTCTGGTCTGGTCTCTGGTCTGGTCTCTGGTCTGGTCTCTGGTCTCTGGTCTGGTCTCTGCTTTCTGGTCTGGTCTCCGGTCTCTGGTCTGGTCACTAGTCTGGTCTTTGGTCTTTGGTCTCTGAGCTGGTCTCTGCTCCCGGTTTAGTCTTGGTCTAAATCAGGTCTTTTTAATCCCCGTTTAGTCCTGTAATCCAGGTTTATGGCCGATTTTGGTCTGGTCTCTTATTGGCGCATTTCTCTGTCATTATCACATTTGGGCCCATTAAAAAAAAACTATAAAAACAAGAGGGAGGGATGAGAGAACGAGGGTTAAAAAAGGGAGGGAGAGAGGTCTTAGGTGTGGTCATGGTTCATGTTCAGGATGGTGTAAAAATCCGAGACCTGAAAGCACACTCAGACCTGAACATGTGTCTGCAGTGGCCTGAGCTCATTGGTGCAAAATGTCACCACTTCCTGAATCCAGCTCTGCCCACTGTGTGTTGTCAGAAACATGATCATGTGATCAGTTCTGGCCAATCGGAGCGATAGCGGGGCTAGGCTGAAATCTGTATCTATGAATGAACAGAGCTAACCTGCTATCTGCTACATTCCAAACAGGAAGTGAGCACGGGAGCAATTCTGCTCCATCAACTCCAATTCACTTTCTATGTATGCACCCCCCTGAGTCCCACATGAGCCCCCCCGTGAGCCTCCTCATGAGTCCCCCTTACATCCCTCCTCTAGTCTGGTCTCTGGTCTTAAAATGTCTTAAAATGTCTGTATTAATCTGCTCTACATAATCCTGTTTTTTTGTTGTTGTTTTTTTAATATTTTGTCCCTAAATCAAAACATGAACATTATTAACAGACAAATCAGGTGCCTTCATTCCCCGAGGTCGCCCCTGCTAGCTTTAGCAACAGGTTTGATTGACAGCGTTGCTAAGCGGCCGCTACCTGCTAACTTGGTCATGGTCCTCGTCTTGGTCTTAGTCCTGGTTTTGTTCATGGTCCTGGTCCTGGTCATGGTCATGGTCTTGGTCATGGTTCTGGTCTTGGTCGTTGTCCCGGTTTTGGTTGTGGTCCTGGTCTTAGTCCTGGTCTTGGTCCTGATTTTGTTCTTGGCTGTCGTTCTGGTCTTGGCCGTGGTCCTGGTCTTAGTTATGGTCGTGGTCTTGGTCATGGTCCTGTTCTTGGTCCTGGTCTTGGTCCTGGTCCTGGTTTTGGTATCGATTGTGGTCCTGGTCTTGGTCATGCTCCTGTTCTTGGTCCTGGTTTTGGTCATGGTCCTGGTCTTGAGCGTAATCTTGGTCTTGGTGCTGGTCGTGGTTCTGGTCTTGGTCTTGGTCCTGGTCGTGGTTCTGGTCTTGGGAGAAAGAGAAAGAGAGGAAGGGGAGAGAGGGAGTAGGAGGAGAAGACGGAGAAAGAGAGAGAGGAGGAGGAGGAGAGGTGAGAAAGAAAGAGAGCAAGAGGAGGAGGGGGGTGAAGAAAAAGAGGAGGGAGAGAAAGGGGGAGGTGGAGGAGAGGGAGAAAGAGAGGAGGAGGAGAAGGAGAAAGAGAGAAAGAGCAGTAGGAGAGGGAGAAAGAGAGAGACAGAGGCAGGGGAGACAGGGGGTAGGAGGAGGAGAGGGAGAAAGACAGAGAGAGGAGGAGGAGAGGTGAGAAAGAGAGAGAGAGAGAGAGAGAGAGAGAGAGAGAGAGGAGGAGGAGAGATAGTTGTGTACTTGTGTCTCTGAGTTCAGACGAGTTCACACAGGCCCAGGACTTCCCCAACACAAAATGACACCACAGAACAGCTCACAATTTTATACAGCTCTACAACCCCCAAGTTTGCATGTTCTGTCTGTGTCTGTGTGGAGTTTGCGTGTTCTCTATGTGTTTGTGTGGAGTTTGCATGTTTTGTCTATGTCCGTGTGGAGTTTGCATGTTCTCTGTGTCTGTGTGGAGTTTGCATGTTCTCTCTGTGTTGTGAAATTTGCATGTTCTCTGTGGAGTTTGCGTGTTCTCTATGTGTTTGAATGGCGTTTGCATGTTCTGTCTATGTCCGTGTGGAATTTGCATGTTCTCTGTGTCTGTGGAATTTGCGTGTTCTGTCTGTGTCTGTGTGGAGTTAGCATGTTCTATCTGTGTTTGTGTGGAGTTTGCATGTTCTATCTGTGTCCGTGTGGAATTTGCATGTTCTGTCTGTGTGGAGTTTGCGTGTTCTCTCTGTGTCTGTGTGGAGATTGCATGTTCTGTCTGTGTCTGTGTGGAGTTAGCATGTTCTATCTGTGTCTGTGTGGAGTTTGCATGTTCAACTGTGTCCGTGTGGAATTTGCATGTTCTGTCTGTGCCTGTGTGGAGTTTGCGTGTTCTCTATGTGTTTGTGTGGAGTTTGCATGTTTTGTCTATGTCCCTGTGGAGTTTGCATGTTCTCTGTGTCTGTGTGCAGTTTGCATGTTCTGTCTGTGTCCGTGTGGAATTTGCATGTTCTCTGTCTCTGTGTGGAGTTTGCATGTTCTCTCTGTGTCTGTGAAATTTGCATGTTCTCTGTGTCTGTGGAGTTTGCATGTTCTCTCTGTGTCTGTGAAATTTGCATGTTCTCTGTGTCTGTGGAGTTTGCGTGTTCTCTGTGTCTGTGTAAAGTTTGCATGTTCTTCTGTGTTTGTGTGGAGTTTGCATGTCCTTCCTGTTTTTGCCTCTTTATAGTCCTGGTTAAGTCCTGGTTCAGTCCTGGTTTAGTTCTGGTTTAGTCCTGGTTTAGTCC
Organism: Periophthalmus modestus; assembly: GCA_019594935.1. Taxonomy (NCBI): domain Eukaryota; kingdom Metazoa; phylum Chordata; class Actinopteri; order Gobiiformes; family Gobiidae; genus Periophthalmus; species Periophthalmus modestus. The sequence goes on along the minus strand of JAIEZT010000012.1, from coordinate 31,741,456 downwards.
TGGTTTAATCCTGGTTTAGTCCTGGTTTAGTTCTGGTTTAATCCTGGTTTAGTCCTGGTTTAGTTCTGGTTTAGTCCTGGTTTAGTCCTGGTTTAGTCCTGGGTTAGTCCTGGTTTAGTCCTGGTTTAGTTCTCTTGCTTTCAACACGTCAAGTTTCAACACTGTGATCTGATTGGCTGAGAGCGTGAGAGCTGTGCTGTGAGTGGCTGAAGAGCAGAGGTCATGAGGTCAAGTCAGGAAGTGTCAGAGGGTCACAGCTGAACACACACAGTGTTTACATTCAGTAAGTCCTGGTCTAGACCTGGTCTAAACCAGATTCAGACCTGGTCCAGACTTGGTCTAGACCCACGGCATATTCATACTAGGGATGGAGGTGGAAGTGTTTTGCCCAATGATACAACTAAAGCTGAATGATTTGTGAAAAATGTTGAATAGTGATTTTTCTGACAAACATTGTGCTTAGATTTGTGATTGTTGTTTTAATAAAAGGATTCGGTTCAAAGGTCACACAAACAGGCTCCTGTTCTTGCGTTATCTCTTCAAAAACAGACTGGAGTTGTGTTTTGTTTCATTCACACATTTGAGTAACACTTTATTATTAGTCTGTCTGCATCTCCAAAGCTCAAAATGCTCTGTTCCACCTTGTGATGTCAGGAAGTGGTAGTTTTCAAGCTCCTTTTACCTTTAGTTCGTTAGACGTTGGACATTCCAGGGCTGAAATGATCTAAATAGTTCTAGTGAAGGTGTGTGGAGTTTAAAAACCCAGTGGAGCACTTCCTGTTTTAGTCCTGGTTTACACCTGGTTTTGATCATTGTGTCAGTTCAAACTGTGATTTTGATTTGATTGCGATGAACGGCCCCAAACACAACATCAGTGGAGTGGAACCTGGTTCAGTCCCGGTTCAGACCCAGTCTAGTCCCGGTCTAGGCCTGGTGTAGTCCCGGTGTAGTCCTGGTCTAGTCCCGGTCTGGTCCTGGTCCCATCCCGGTCTAGTCTCAGGCTAGTCTCGGCTCAGACCCGGTCTAGTTCCGGTCTAGTCCAGGTTCAGACCCGGTCTAGTCCTGGTTCAGTTCTTGCTCTTATGTCTTGCTGACTCAGCTTCTCGTGTCAGGTTGTTTTGTTATTAAACTGGGACAGGTCTGAGCAGAGTCTGGGTCTGATCCAGGTTTTCCCAGAGTCCGGGTTCAGGTCCATGATTCACTTTAAGAGTCCCACGTCTGCAGAAAAATATTTACAACAACCCAGTCACACGGGAGGTAGGGAGGGCATCTGACACAGCGTAGTACCCGAGACGTGTGGCCTATGGATCATATCTGTGTAAGCACCGGACCTATCCACATGAAACTCGGTTTAACCAGCCTCTAAACGAGTGTGGGCAGCAGACAGGGCATCAGGTGTAATGAGTTTGTGTGTTTGTGTTGTGCTTTTGAGCAGCACAGAGTCTGGACTGTTTGAGTGACAGCTCCTCTCTGCACCTCGGGATTATGGGATTATCCACAATTTTACGGTTTATAACAGGACTGACATCTGAGTGGGCTGAAGAACATGTTTAGAGAAGGCCCTCCAAGTCCTGGTTTAGTCCTGATTTAGACCTGGTTTAGGTCTGGTTTAGACCTGGTTTAGACCTGGTTTATACCTGGTTTAATCCTGGTTTAGACCTGGTTTAGTTCTGGTTTAGTCTAGGTTCAGTCCTGGTTCAGACCCGTTTAGTCCAGGTTTAATTCTGGTTCAGTCCTGGGTCAGTCCTGGTTCAGTCCTGGTTTAGTCCTGGTTCAGACCTGGGTCAGACCTGGTTTTGGATCCTGCTCTCATAGTTCTTTGTTGACTCACATGTTGTTCTCATTGATGGTGCAGATGTTGTTATTAAAGCTGTAAAAGTCTGAATGATGCGACTCTGAGGCTGAGGGTAGGAGCTCAGGTGCTCCTCAGATGTTCCTCAGATGCTCCTCAGATGTTCTTCAGATGTTCCTCAGATATTCCTCATATGTTCCTCAGATGTTCCTCATATGTTGCTCCAATGTTCCTCATATGTTGCTCCAATGTTTCTCAGACATTCCTCATATGTTGCTCTGATGTTCTTCATATGTTGGTCCAATGTTCCTCAGATGTTCCTCAGATGTTGCTCAGATGTTCCTCAGATGTTCCTCAGATGTTGCTCAGATGTTCTTCAGATGTTCCTCAGATGTTCCTCAGATGTTGCTCAGATGTTCTTTAGATGTTGCTCAGATGTTCCTTAGGTTAGCTGTTCCATGGGTGGATTCAGGTCAAATGTTCTGCAGGTGTCTTAATTGTTAAAGCTTCTATATTACACTATGTAACTCTTGTGAGCTTTAAACCATGTTCTAACAATAGACTAATAATAAAGTGTTACTCAAACGAGTGAATAAAATAAAACACAACTCCAGGTTTGTTTCTGAGGAGGTAACAGCATTAGAACATGGATTAAAGGTCACAAGAGTCAAGAGTTTGTGTAATACAGGACCTCAAGGTGTTTAAATGTGTTTGTTTGACTCAGTTCTGGCTCTGACCACAGGCACAGGACACACCCAAAGAGGCAAAAGAACCCGAGATAATGATGTGATAATAATATGATGTGATAATGAAAAGACGTGGATGACTCACAGTGACATCTGCAGCAGTGGAGCCTGACATGAACCTGAGGAGCACTTTGCTCAGTTTTGGCGGTGGCCTTTGACCTTTTGGCTCATTTCCATTCTTCAACTCATAGATGTATACATAAATGGACATAGCTAACTCGCTAGCCACCACGTTCCAAACAGGAAGTGATTGTGGACAATATTCGGCTCCGTCCACTCTGGCTTCAATTCACTTTCTATGTAAAAACTGTGTCCCCTCTCTCTGTAACTGCTGCTGTCAGACTCGACATTTTGGTCTTAAAATGTTCGTATGAACCCACTATACATGATCCTGGGGTTTTTATTTCACTATTTTATTCCAAAATCAAGATATGAACATTAATGGCAGGATGAGCAGACTGAGGTGGCTCCTGCTAGCATTTGCTTTGATGTACAGCGTTGATAAGCACCCTGTCATTTCCCAGTTTGAGTCATTAGCTGACTCTGCGTCAGTCATGCTAGTTGTTAGCTTGACTTTATTTTGATTTGACTCAGACACAGTATGTTCAGTCAGTTAAACCTCAGATCTGCTTCATTTCAGTGAAATCGGGGTTATAAATAAAGTTTGACAAGGTTCATTTTGGTAAAGACTCCAAATCCCGTCTGGCTGCAATCGCCGCAGCCGACAGCATGGAGCACTTTGTTGTGGCGATGTTTACAGCGACATCAGCTCCCACTGGACACCGCAGTTTTCTAACATAGAAGTCAGTGGACTTTGTTTTTTTATGAAGTGGTTTTAGATCAACATTGTGATTTAAAATATGTAAATTATGACATAATGATCCACAGGCGTCGTAGATTATAATTGTACAGGAGACATGAGTTTGAGGCTCTCACTCTGCCTCTTAAACACGGCTCAGACGCAGCAGGACCCAAAGAATGTGTTTAAAGAGTTTAGAAAAACACAGAACTGAACCAGGACTAAGCCAGGTCTAAACACAGGACTGAACCAGGTCTAAACCAGGTCTAAACCAGGTCTGAACCAGGTCTAAACCAGGTCTAAACCAGGTCTAAACCAGGACTGAACCAGGTCTAAACCAGAACAAAACCAGGACTAAACCAGGACTGAACCAGGACTGATCCAGGTCTAAGTAGTTTGTAAACAGGAACCGTTCGTTTATATTGAGTAGGGGTCTGGGATTAGTCCTGGTTCAGACTAAACTAAACTTTGGACCAAAAACTTGAGGCTTGGATGAATGTGACACGTTCTGTTTGACCCAAGGACCAAAATCTGAATCAGACCTGAAGCAACAAGCGAAACGTTCAAGTCATTTTAAGGCACAGTGAGGTTCACATGTGCTTGAGTCTTGCCTCAGTACTGATATATTTTGAGCTGAGCTGTGCTGAAGCACGAGTTCTGTGGCCGACACTCACACCTGCACCACCTGAGCCACGGCCCGATGACATCATCACACGCCGCTGTTTGTTCATGTGCAGCAGCAGAGCTAACGCTATAGCAAAAAATAAGACCTGAGCCATGAAATATCTGTTAAACAGTGAATCAGATCTGAGTCCCACTGTGAGACTCCTCTGAGTTTATAGATTAAACAACAGTGAGGTGCAGCGAGGAGCAGCGAGGAGCAGCGAGGAGCAGCGAGGAGCAGCGAGGAGCAGTGAGGACAGCAGGAGACAAGGAGCTTCAGTTCTTTAGGGGCGGCCCTGTCTGTGCTTCAGGGGTGGTCCTCACCTTAGGGTCGGTCCGCTCTTTAGGAGCAGTCCAGTCCACTCTTTAAGGGTGGTCCAGTTCGATCTTTAGGGGCGGTCTGCACTTGAGGGGCAGTGCGAGCTTCAGGGACGGTCCTTTAGTCCTGGTTTAGTCCAGTTTAAGTCCTGGTTTAGGCCTGGATTAGTCCATTTTTTTGTCATGGTTTAGTCCTAGTTTAGACCTGGTTTAGACCTGTTCTTAAGTTCAAATTCAGTTCTAGACCAGGTCTGACTCTGCTCTGTCATTAAATTTCCCCCCTGCTGAGGGTGAAACACGTCTGGCCTCTGACCCCGCAGCTAATGCTAATGCTAATGCTTATGACTCGAGACTTCAAAGGGGTCAAAGTTCAAGTCTAAATCCAAAACAAGTGCATTAGTCCTGCCCCCAGTGAACCAGGCCTGAGCCAGGCCTAAACCAGGTCTAATCCAGGCCTAAACCAGGACTAAACCAGGTCTAAACCAGGTCTAAACCAGGTCTAAACCAGGACAAGACCAGGTCTAAACCAGGACTAAACCAGGTCTAAACCAGGTCTAAACCAGGTCTAAACCAGGGCTAAACCAGGACTAAACCAGGTCTAAACCAGGTCTAAACCAGGTCTAAACCACGACTAAACCAGGTCTAAACCAGGTCTAAACCACGACTAAACCAGGTCTAAACCAGGTCTAAACCAGGTCTAAACCAGGTCTAAACCAGGACTAAACCAGGTCTAAACCATGTCTAAACCAGGACTAAACCAGGACTAAACCAGGTCTAAACCAGGTCTAAACCAGGTCTAAACCAGGACTAGACCAGGTCTAAACCAGGACTACACCAGGTCTAAACCAGATCTAAACCAGGCCTAAACCAGGTCTAAACCAGGACTAAACCAGGACTAAACCAGGTCTGAACCAGGCCTAAACCAGGTCTAAACCAGAACTAAACCAGGACTAAACCAGGTCTAAACCAGGTCTAAACCAGGACTAGACCAGGTCTAAACCAGGACTACACCAGGTCTAAACCAGATCTAAACCAGGCCTAAACCAGGTCTAAACCAGGACTAAACCAGGACTAAACCAGGTCTAAACCAGGTCTAAACCAGGTCTAAACCAGGACAAGACCAGGTCTAAACCAGGACTAAACCAGGTCTAAACCAGGTCTAAACCAGGTCTAAACCAGGGCTTAACCAGGACTAAACCAGGTCTAAACCAGGTCTAAACCAGGTCTAAACCAGGTCTAAACCACGACTAAACCAGGTCTAAACCAGGTCTAAACCACGACTAAACCAGGTCTAAACCAGGTCTAAACCAGGTCTAAACCAGGACTAAACCAGGTCTAAACCAGGTCTAAACCAGGACTAAACCAGGACTAAACCAGGTCTAAACCAGGACTAAACCAGGTCTAAACCAGGCCTAAACCAGGTCTAAACCAGGACTAAACCAGGACTAAGCCAGGACTAAACCAGGCCTAAACCAGGTCTAAACCAGGACCAAACCAGGACTAAACCAGGTCTAAACCAGGTCTAAACCAGGTCTAAACCAGGACTAAAACAGGATTAAACCAGGTCTAAACCAGGTCTAAACCAGGACTAAACCAGGTCTAAACCAGGTCTAAACCAGGACTAAACCAGGACTAAACCAGGACTAAACCAGGTCTAAACCAGGTCTAAACCAGGTCTAAACCAGGACTAAACCAGGTCTAAACCAGGACTAAACCAGGTCTAAACCAGGTCTAAACCAGGTCTAAACCAGGTCTGAGCCAGGTCTAAACCAGGTCTAAACCAGGTCTAAACCAGGTCTAAAACAGGTCTAAACCAGGTCTAAACCAGGACTAAACAAGGAATAAACCAACTGAAACAGGACTAAAGCAGAAGTAATCCAGGACTAAACTAGGACTGATCCCGGAGAAGGTCTGAGGCTCTGCAGAGTCAGAAGAAAATGGTCCAAATTTTTTTTTTTTTTTTTTTTAAACCACTTTCTACATTATAAACAAACAGAAGACATGAAATATATGTAAAAAGAAAGAGAGAGAAGAGGCTCTGGGAGAAGACGTGTGATTGAAACAAGAGAAACAGAGAGAAGGGAAGAGAGAGAGGGATGAGGGGGAGAAAAGAAAGAGGGAATGAGGAAAGAGAAAGATGGAGAGAGGAGGGCAGAAGAGATAGAACAGAGATAGAGGGGAAGGGAGGAGAGAAGAAAGGGAAGATGGAGAGAGAAAAGGGACAGAGAAGAGAAAGAGGAGGGGACAGGAAATCAGGACTCAGCACATCACAGAGGAGCTTAAGGAGAGAGTTTGGATTTAATTTAGAACAGACACAAAATTTGTCATAAAAAAAAAAAAAATCTAAAACAGTGACAGGGACACGAGTCAGAGGGACACTCTGAAAGAGGGAGAGGGAGGAGAGGAGAGGAGGAGAGAGCGAGAGAGAGACGCTCAGAAAGAGAGGGAGAGAGAGAGAGGGAGGAGGAGAGGAGAGAGAGAGGGACGTTCAGAGAGAGAGAGGGAGGAGAGAGAGGAGAGAGAGAGAGAGGAAAAGAGATGGAGGGAGGAAAAGAGAAAGAGAGGGAGGGAGGATGCTCCGAACAGAGAGAGAGAGAGAGAGGAGAGATGGATGCTCAGAAAGGAGGGAGGGAGAGAGAGAGAGAGGATGCTCAGAGGAAGAGGAGAGGGAGAGGGAGGGAGGAGGAGAGGAGGAGAGAGCGAGAGAGAGATGCTCAGAAATAAAGAGAGGGAGGGAGGGAGGAGAGGAGAGAGAGGGATGCTCAGAAAGAGAGAGAGGGAGAGGGAGGGAGGAGGAGGAGAGAGAGAGGCGCTCAGAAAGAGAGCGAGGGAGAGGGAGAGAGAGAGGGACGCTCAGAGGAAAGAGAGAGAGGATGAGGGAGGAATGAGAGAGCAAGGATGCTCAGAAAAGAGAGCAAGAGCAAGAGAGGGAGGAGGAGAGGAGAGAGAGAGAGGGAGATGCTCAGAAAGAGAGGGAGGGAGGAGGGGAGGAGAGAGAGAGAGGGAGGGAGGAGGGGAGAAGGGGATGCTCAGAAAGAGAGAGAGGGGGAGGGAGAAGAGAGGAATGCTCACAGAGAGAGAGAGGGGAGAGAGAGAGAGGGACGCTCACAAAAAGAGAGAGAGGGAGGGGGGGGGAGAGAGAGAGAGGGAAGCTCAAAAAGAGAGCGAGAGAGGGAGGAAGAGAGGAGAGAGAGAGAGGGACACTCACAAAAAGAGAGAGGGAGGAGGGGGGAGGAGAGGGAGAAGAGAGGAGAGAGGCGGGGGAGGAGAGAGGGGGGGGGGGACACTCACGAAAAGAGAGAGAGGGGGAGAGATGCTCACAAAAAAGAGCGAGAGAGAGAGAGAGAAGGGGACACTAACGAAAAGAGAGCGCGAGGGAGAGATGGAGGGATGCTCAGTAAAGACATGAGTGAAAGAGAGAGGGAGAAAGGGGAAGGAGAGAGGGAGAGAGAAGGAGGGGGAGGAGAGAGAAAGACGTTCACTACAGACGTGCAAAAAAGAGAAAGAAGGAGGGGGGAAGAGAGAGAGAGGGAAGGGGGAGGAGAGGAGAGGGAAAGAAAGAGGAGGGGACAGGAAATCAGGACTCAGCACATCACAGAGGAGCTTAAGGAGAGAGTTTGGATTTAATTTAGAACAGACACGAAATTTGTCACAAAAATAAAACATTCTGCTCCTCTGTCTCTGCTCCTCTGACTCTGCTCCTCTGTCTCTGCTCCTCTGTCTCTGCTCCTCTGACTCTGCTCCTCTGACTCTGCTCCTCTGTCTCTGCTCCTCTGACTCTGCTCCTCTGACTCTGCTCCTCTGTCTCTGCTCCTCTGTCTCTGCTCCTCTGACTCTGCTCCTGACTCTGCTCCTCTGTCTCTGTTCCTCTGTCTTTGCTCCTCTGTCTTTGCTCCTCTGACTCTGCTCCTCTGGCTCTGCTCCTCTGAATCTCATCTTGTTTCTTGTTGCAGGAGAAGTTCTCGGTCCTGAAGAAGTGGTCTAGACCAGTTCAAGACCCGGTTCGGGACTTGGGTCTAGTCTTGAACTGGACAAAATCCTGGTCTTCATCCGGACTGAGGTCCAGGCCTCGCTGTGGGGTCCCAGACTTCCCGACGCTGCAGGATTTGTCCCAGAGAGCGACGGGACCGAGGCAGAGACAGAGACGCTTTGTGCTGCATGGAGGACGACTCGACAAGACCGAGCTCACATACAGGTACATATACATATACGCCAGATGCCCTCTCTGCCTCAGGTACGCCAGATGCCCTCTTAGAATCAGGTACGCCAGATGTCCTCTTAGCCCCGGGAACGCCAGACGCCCTCTTAGAAGTAGGTACGTCAGATGCCCCGATAGCGTCAAGTACACCAGATGCCCTCTCTGCCTCAGGTACTGGAGATGCCCTTATAGCCTCAGGTACGCCAGATGCCCTCTTAACCTCAGGTATGCCAGATGCCCTCTTAACCTCAGGTACGCCAGATGCCCTCTTAACCTCAGGTACGCCAGATGCCCTCTTAACCTCAGGTACACCAGATGCCCTCTTGACCTCAGGTACACCAGATGCCCTCTTGACCTCAGGTACGATAGATGCCCTCTTAACCTCAGGTACACCAGATGCCCTCTTGACCTCAGGTACGGTAGATGCCCTCTTAACCTCAGGTACACCAGATGCCCTCTTAACCTCAGGTATGCCAGATGCCCTCTTAACCTCAGGTACACCAGATGCCCTCTTAACCTCAGGTACGGTAGATGCCCTCTTAACCTCAGGTACGGTAGATGCCCTCTTAACCTCAGGTACACTAGATGCCCTCTTAACCTCAGGTACACTAGATGCCCTCTTAACCTCAGGTACGGTAGATGCCCTCTTAACCTCAGGTACACCAGATGCCCTCTTAACCTCAGGTACACCAGATGCCCTCTTAACCTCAGGTATGCCAGATGCCCTCTTAACCTCAGGTACACTAGATGCCCTCTTAACCTCAGGTACGGTAGATGCCCTCTTAACCTCAGGTAGGGTAGATGCCCTCTTAACCTCGGGTACACCAGATGCCCTCTTAGCCTCAGATACCCCTGGACTGAAACCAGACTGAACCAGTCCCAGGTGCCCTGCCTGTGTGTCTTCATTTGTCAGATGTGTCGTCTTGTCCCGTGTGTCAGATTGTGTCAGATGCCCTCCCGTCTTATATCCCCGTGAGTCAGATGCCCTCCCTCCTCCTGTAGCTCATATAAAGCTGCTCTGGCCCCTCTCAGTCTGGCTCCTGGGGGCCCTTTGTCCCTGAGCTTTTAAACTTGATTAAACTTTATTAACACTTTAGTCACAGACGCTCTGGGGCCGGAGCCAGTAATAACAGAGTGAGACAGGCTGAGGTTTGTCCTGAAGAGGCCACCGTACTCACGCCATATATACACACACACACATTTTAGGTTTCCATGCTTGCTGGGGACATTCCATTAACTTCCATTCACCTGAACCTAAACCCTAACCTTAAACAGGGCTGTTGTGTTGTGTCTCTATGGTTCTCATCTCTGACCCCTGTGGATCATTTTGTTTTAATTTACACATTTTAAATCACAATATTCATCTAGAACCACTTTATAAAAGAATGGACGGCCCCCTATGGACAGCTGCACATCACACTAGAGCTGCACATTTTTTTTCCTTTTTACCAAAATGACGACGCAATGCTGCCGAATCCTACGAGTATCACCGATTAAGAAAATAAAACTGAACAAGGAAGTGCGTACGTCACAGTGAGCGTGTCACAGTGGAGGTAAAAATGGGGGCAGATCGACAAAATGGCGTCTTGATAATAAGAGATTAACTCAAACTTTAATCAGTCCAAATACAACTTCAGAAGCTCAATGAGAAGAAACGACTAGAACATGGTTAAAGATCTGAACAGTTTGAAGAACAGGACAGATTGAACCTAAACTCTAACGTCACGAGACAGGTCCCCATGATGTGAGTGTGTGCAGAGTCCCCACACTGTGATGAACACACGCACACAGGTGCAGTGGACTCAGCCTCATTTCACATAATGAGCTTTTACATTATAATGATAATCCTCTTTATAAAACCACATGTTGTTGTGCAGTGACGCCTTTATAATCTGCAGCCTCATGATAAGCCGTCTCATACTAAATAAAGGTGATGTCATTTATTTTGAGTCTAATTACGACTATTGTGTAATTTAGACACGTTTTGTTCCTGTTTACATCATGGTTGCTAGGTAACCGTTATGGAAACACCTTTAGATGTGTCACATCTGCTGCAGGAAGTAACATTATGAACTTCATCAAAATTAGAAAACTAGTTCGGTCTTAAATCTAATGATGTTAACTATGTTTTAGAGAAATGTGCACTTTAAACAGTTTGCAGGGGTCCAAAGTTATTCCTCACTTACCTCATGCATTCAGAGCATTCTAATTATTCACCATGATGAGTTTATGAGCATTTTCACAACTCTCACAGACCCGAGTGGAGTTTTGCCACAACTAGCATGCTAACAGTGCAGTTCCTGACGCAGACAGTGCACCGTTGGCTCATTTTGACCTGAGGAGCTGCGTCTACAATAAGTTTATGGTGTGCATGTTCCAGAATAGTGCGTTTCCCGTGGCAACTGCGCGAGGAGAAAGTGAGACGAGTTTTTAAAGAAGCTCTGAAAATCTGGAGCGACGTGACGCCTCTGAGCTTCACCGAGATCCACAGCGGGAAGGCGGACATCCGGATCGACTTCACCAGGTAAACAACAAACAAATAAAAACAAAAACAACAAACAGACAAACAAACAAACAAACAAACAAACAGGCAGGTCCACAGGGGGAGGCAGATATACAGATCAACTTCAGGTAAACATCTGACTTTTTTGCATTTCTATCATTATGTAGCACATTTCACACATTTCATTTCATGACACTTAAAGTTTTTTTTACTGTTTTGGTGCATTATTGCCGGAGGGTGTGATGCTAACTGTAGGCACTACTCTGTCTGAAGCGCTGTTAGACTTTAACCTGAGCTTTATTTTAACACAATCTAAAATTAGTTTGGTAGAACATGAGTTTGGTTTGTGTATTCTCTGTGTGTTGTTGTGTTGTTGCTGTGTGTTCCTGCTCATGCGTGTTCTCTGTGTGTTCCTGCTCATGCGTGTTCTCTGTGTGTTCCTGCTCATGCGTGTTCTCTGTGTGTTCCTGCTCATGCGTGTTCTCTGTGTGTTCCTGCTCATGCGTGTTCTCTGTGTGTTCCTGCTCATGCGTGTTCCCCGCGTGTTCTCTGCGTGTTCTCTGCGTGTTCTCTGCGTGTTCCTGCTCATGCGTGTTCTCTGTGTGTTCCTGCTCATGCGTGTTCTCTGTGTGTTCCTGCTCATGCGTGTTCTCTGCGTGTTCCTGTTCATGCGTGTTCCTGCTCATGCGTGTTCCCCGCGTGTTCTCTGCGTGTTCTCTGCATGTTCCTGCTCATGCGTGTTCTCTGCGTGTTCCTGCTCATGCGTGTTCCCCGCGTGTTCTCTGCGTGTTCTCTGCGTGTTCCTGCTCATGCGTGTTCTCTGTGTGTTCCTGCTCATGCGTGTTCTCTGTGTGTTCCTGCTCATGCGTGTTCTCTGCGTGTTCCTGTTCATGCGTGTTCCTGCTCATGCGTGTTCCCCGCGTGTTCTCTGCGTGTTCTCTGCATGTTCCTGCTCATGCTTGTTCTCTGCGTGTTCCTGCTCATGCGTGTTCTCTGCGTGTTCCTGCTCATGCGTGTTCTCTGTGTGTTCCTGCTCATGCGTGTTCTCTGTGTGTTCCTGCTCATGCGTGTGTTCTGCGTGTTCCTGCTCATGCGTGTTCTGCTCATGTGGTGTTCTCTGTGTGTTCCTGCTCATGCGTGTTCTCTGTGTGTTCCTGCTCATGCGTGTTCTCTGCGTGTTCCTGCTCATGCGTGTTCTCTCTGTGCAGGTACTGGCATGGGGATAACCTTCCGTTCGATGGCCCCGGGGGCATCCTGGCTCACGCCTTTTTCCCTAAAACTCATCGCCAAGGAGACGTGCACTTTGACTACGACGAGGCCTGGACCCTCGGCAACCACATGGGTAAAATACTCTCAAATATACTACTTCTTTAAAAAAATACTACTACTGCAATGTACCACATGGGTAAAA